>JAATLQ010021667.1:1667-28584 GCA_013421005.1 Heliconius erato x Heliconius himera
TGGGAAGTAGGTAAATAAAACTGCCTTATATTGCTTCAGTTGGACTAAAAAGTGTTTATTTGATAAAATACAACGAGCTTACTTTTTACAACATTTTACTTCTATTAATGACAAAAAAAACAAACAAAACCCTTAATACAATAATAATATACATAAATACGATGGTATCAACTTCAAACGCATAATACGTAACTAACATAAATGCAAATCTAGGCAAGATCGTTATAATTCAATTAAAAACATATATCTAAATGAAAAATAATAATAATAATATAATTAAAAAATATAACTATTATAAAAATTACACCGAGAAGGTCTAATGCAAAATTCCCTATAGATCACACATACATTTTTGATCTAACCAAAGTTGAATTTTGTATTTAATACTGATATCGTTTTGGAAGAACTAGAAAAATATTTACAATTTTATTTTTAACTTTTTAAAATATGCCAACGTTTAAATTTTTATCGCCTGGATCTTTGTGACCATGTCGCAACCAACTGTTTAAACAACATAATCTATGGACAAACAAAAGAACTCTTAATCTGTTTTGAACTGTTGTGTGTAAAAAGTTCGATCTTGTATTCTGGGATTGTCTCAAATCAATTTCATATAGTCTATTTCGGTGTTTCGCTTGTAAGAAAATATACTCTATTGTAACATGTGAACGGGCTGGCGAGGGCCGGCTTGGGCCACAGCGACGTCGGACTCAAACGGCACTGTGCACTGACACTACTGACACTACTGACTGATCTATGTAACATGTACGGGCTATGTAAAACATCGGAACTGAAAGTGTATATATAATAAACTACAAATGGAAGACAATGAGGCTCTGTGGCGCCGGCCGGCCCCCGCCAGCCCCCACCAGCCCCCGCCAGCCAAAGCCAGCCCCCGCCAGCCCCGCGGATACATCTGTAGAAACCTAACAACATTGTAAAATTACCAGTCTATTGTCGTATATTACAATAAATATGTACAATAATATAACAGCACCCATTTCACGGAAACCATATATCGCCGAAGCTCCCGCCGCCCATTACGCTTTTTATAAAAAAAATCTTTCATATATCACGGCTTTATTGTATAAAATGTATTGTATAGTTTGTAAAACGTGTATATCTATTGTACTATTCGGTATAAGTAAACATTCTGTAGTAAATAAGTATTGTAGCAAAAATAAGCCAAATGGGCGACGCGGCCGTCGGGCGGGTTCTAATAAAATCTGTAAAAAAACTCAATCCAGACTACAAGATCATATATCTAATATGTTTCATCTTTTATAAAAAATTCAACAACTCTTATTTTATCGTGGAACTGTTTCAACAAGTTTCTATTGTGATAAAAATTAATTATTTTTTTTAATAATATATGTGACAGCGGTTGGCGAGTGTGGCAGTGTACTGATGCGCTTGCACCTTCTAACCTATCCCTGATGCCTGATGCCTCATGGCCATCCTTGTTGGCTACCAATTATTCGAGTACCCAAATAATATACACGATACACAATATAACTTGGAAATAATAGTACACATATTGCACATTGCCTCTACTTCCCTCCGCCCGCGCTGGCCGGACACCGGAGAGCGGAGAGCGGAGAGCGAACAACTCAAAGCGAAACAGATCATAACGCTGTACATAAACACTACTATAAAATGGAAGACGTTTAAATAATTCGTAGCCAACTATCAACATAACTTTCCGTTTACACTACGCGTGGTTGTTTCGGTAATATTATGTATATAATATATAATGAATAATTTAAAATTACATTTATTATACGTGTTTGATGTGTTGTGATTCAATTGTACCGCCATGTCGAAAATTAAAATTCACAAAATAGAATATTCTTGTGTATGAATTATGGTAAAAGTAAATAAGTTTTATATATGATATATATATATCTTGTTATAATGGTTGTGATTTGAATTTGTATGTATAGTTATGTGTAAATAAAGTGACGTCCTCGAGCAATAAGTCAATATTAGCCTAATCAAAAAACGCACAAAGATTTTTTAGTTGTTATACTCTATTTTTCACTTTTAGTATGTAAGTATTTTGTTAAATACTAACTTGTTTTTGAGTTTTCCAGAAAGGCATTTACGGGCTCATTGCTCGGAGGCGTCGACGTGTAAATAATAAATATATATATGAAATATATAATTGATTGGTTTTACGTCGATCATCTGATCGATCAACCTGTCTGGCTGTCAGTGCGGTGTACCTTCATGCACTCGACCTATCGTATATGGCCGTATTACATAAAACAGTACATTATAAAATAAAAGCTACCAACTGTTAGAAACACATTCTTAATTTTAAATGCCAAAATGTCTTATAATATGTAAAAGATTTTTAACGCCTGAGATCACTAATAAATGCTTATTATTTTGAATTAATTTGAACTAGCCGACTACCACGTGCCATAAAACAATTATCAGCCAAATATTTTATATTATTCCAGAAAAATGTAAGAATTTTTTATTTTATAATTTTGCACGCGCCCTAATTTCTCCGAAACTAGGCGCCGTTCCGTTTAGATGGTAGCCAACTAGTTTGACAAAAATATTTCGCTACAAATGCGTTTCTATCTTAACTAAATTATTTAAGCTTAGCACTGGTTAAGTTTACTTTTACATTGTATTTGATACAATTGACGTTCTTGTTTATATAATAAGTATTTATGCAAAGTATATTTTTACAATGCAATCTTATTCTCTCCTTTTATTTGTAACAACTTAAACATAATTACACAAGCGGGTGTCACTCGACTACATATTAAAAAAAAACCCTTAGTTTTTTAATTTCCAAAGTAAAATACATTTACAAGCAGGTATCGTAAACACTAAACGGAATTTGATTCCATTTTACAAAAGAAACATAGCAGCAGAGAAAAAAATACAATATATTAGAAACGCAATAATTCATTTCGAACGCCTTTCAAACGGCGGATGGTGTTAAAAATAAATATTACGTATTTAGAGGCTAGGAACATGGCACGAACCTAACTACATAAATGTCAGTGGAGACGGCTGCAGCGTCATACAGGATAAGCTAAATTTAAAGCAAATGAAGAACGATCGAGCTCTCGACAAAAAATCGGACGGCAAGTATAATGTCTGATATAATAGCTAAATGTTATTTTCTCAAACGTACCCTACACCCTGAGCGGTGTTTGGTACCAACACGTGTATGTACGTCTGTACATTCGGATTGAACTGCAGAATAAGACTGTCACTGACAATAATAATTGAAGCTCTTAACAAGTATTAATATAGGTATTATAAGAAAAGCAAAACCGTGCTCTCTATTAGAAGTTTATACAAAAAAAAAACAATTAAATGATACATAAGTAAATGACGTAAACTAAAATGTATAACGGTAGGTTTACACAAATATAGGTATACACGAGTAATTGAGCAAAACGTAACGAAACAGTGAGCAATACGAGAACAACGGAACCTATCGGGGTCTAGATGCGGATAGAGACGCGGCTCTATATTAATTATTCATATAATCACTTATTCTGGCCTAAAAGGTTAAAACATTCCACGTTGACGTCAACCAGAACGTGCTTGCACCACTGCCTGTTGTGATATGTATGTACAATAACCACGCTGAAATGAACGTCGCTAGATACATCGACCGATGCATCCTAATTTACTGTCACTGAGACACAAGGAGGGTAGACGTGGAAAACTGATGGCAAAAATATGTGAGCATCAATTCCCCACCACTCCCGCTGCGGCCCGCCCTCGTGACTCCGCTCCGGTCGCATACACTATAATTTAAGTCTATTCCACATTTAATAATATTGTTTGTAATAAATGTATAAAATATCATCTTTAATCTCTGTATACTTAATCACTTTTGTTTATATTTAAAAATTAAATCCATTTGTATCGGTATAAAAATCTAATAAGTATAAATTTGAGGTTATTTCACGGCTATGGCACTGTATTGTATGTTTGTATTCAAACTTGCTACGGCCCCGAGCGCCGCTCCCGTCGGTCGGTCATAACAAAAATATTAACTGTATAAAAATACTTATAGCTATTATTGTTAAGGCTGCTGTATTGTGGTAGGTATAATTAAAATATATTATAAAGGTTAAATTTGTGTCATCCGACCGCGCCCGTAATTGGCGGTAGTGACCGTCGGAGCTGTCAGCATCACCTGATCATCATCATTCAAAGATTAGTAAATAGTGTATTTCATCATATTGGTTCCGTCTCCGTCGGTCGCTGGGTGAGCGCAGTCGGACAAGAAAATTTACCTTCAAAAACGGATCCTAGTCTATTGTATTGTAAAACCTCGGGAGCGGTACACGGACCCTTAGGAGGATCACATATCAATATACTGTGGAAAATTCTAGTCACGGAAGATAACTGTATCAAATTTTCTTCGAAATGGTGTTTTCTTTTTTATCATTGTAAACCTCCAAAAGTTTGATAGGAAAATTAATCAGAAACGTAAAAGTGACGGATTTACCCTTCAGTTTTGAGGCCAAACTTTGAATATCTAAGTTTATTAATCTCACATGTAATTATTAGTGTTTTCTGTTTGTTATTTTGAAGTCGGCACTCAAAACTGCGGAGCGTACAATTTTTCATAACTGTCCAATGAGCGATAATTTGTCGTAATTTCACAGAATCCACTTAAAATAATATTGCATAGATCACTCGGTCGAGCGACAAATCATAAGAATTGCATCCAAGTGTTGTGACTTCAAGAATCCACTTGCACTCTATAACACTACTAGTTAATACGTAACATTCCTTATGCGGTAGGAAAACGAAACCATCACAATAATATCATAAAATAAGCTATATAAGTCGTCTATATATACAAACAGAGATGATAAAACGTTAAAAACTCCGCCGGAGTGTTCTGTCACTGCATTCAGTTTATAGTCACTGAGACTCGTAAGAGCGCTTTAACAACGGCGATTGTGATAACAAACTTGATATATTTCATATATCACTTTGTTGAAAACTTATATTATACTGTCATATGTAATGAAATAAATGTGGAGTTCTAGTCTATCTGTATCTATTGTGGACGACATGACCGAGGCTTCGTTCGGTGCCAGAACACTCCGCCGGACACACAAATTCATATATATCTTTATTCTTCCTAAATCTTAAGTTTATTTCGCGATGAATGGTCGAATTGCTTGGTAATTCGAAAGACGATAGACTAAGCTAAAATTAAGTAAAACACTTGTCTGGCATACCCTCTCTCCCTCCGATTTCTACTTCAAAAAGCACTTTGCGACATCACACACGTTACCTAAACTGGTAAAATTCGCTAATCTCACTCTTGCGATAACTTTATCGAATCAGTCGAGCGGCGCGACCTGCGCGTGCGCACGGCCGGCCCTAAACAAATGCATAATTTCAATTACATTAGGAACATAAACGTTAACAAAGTTTGGCGAATTGAGTCGACATTTAAAACGAAAATTTAAAACGAACGTAAACAATAATTTCAAATTCAAAACATTCACTCGACTCCAAAAGGATTCACAATCACATTTCGTCACGATACACGAAATTTTATATGCTAAGTGAGCGAAATAGACGCCTAACTTATCTAGCTATCACAGTCCTTTCTCAGTCTGACCCTTTCCTCCTTCACGTAAATGCATCTCAAATGTCATATCGTTGAAAAAACTGGTAACAACCTAAACTAGGCCTAGTGACATAAGCTGACGGAGCTGATTCAAAATTACGTTATTTGGCACCTGCAATGTAACGACACGTATATATGTATATAACGCCTCGTCTACTTTTGATGAAACGTATCCATCAAAAGTAATAGAATACAGAAGATTTGTAAGTACTAATAAACAAAATATGTATGGATGGCAAAAGGTAACCTATGTTTTTGGTCTGCATTCTTGCTTCTCCTTTGAATCCTAATTTTTATATTTTTCGGCAAGAAAATTTTATTTTTGGCCTAATTTTCACGCGACAACAACTATAATTAAACTTAAAAGAATTTTGAGCATTGTTTATGATTTTCCTCATCCTAAATCTGCCAGATTTATATCCTAACACTCCTAAATAAAGTTAACATAATATCTAAAAAATATTGTATATATTTATTATAAATAGGCACAACGACGTACCGAAAGCATTCATCGCGAAATACAGTTGTAATGTGGTAAAAGAGCAAATCTTATTTCTTTATATTTCAACGAAGAGTTTTAAACCTATTCTCTGCCCGGAGCCGCTCGCGTACCGACGAGCGCACCGACAGAATCACCGAGAAACCTAACTCTTACGTGGTAACTTAATATTACGGGGCAAAAATGCTATCTATACTCGCTTTTTTGAACGGTAACACTATGTATGGTGTACATACTCCACTTCGCGACAGACCTTCAATAGAGTATTCAGTTATTTACAGATCGAAGCGTGTTTTACAGCGATCCGATTATCAATTACTTTTTGATTGCAAAAGCTCGAGCTAACGAGTCGTATACTGAACATCCGCACCCGGACTTGACGCACGCGCCTTTTTACTTGAAGATTTAACGACCTTTTTCAAAATGATAATGATTGACTGACTGCAAAACTGTCCATTTTAATTTAAGTTTTTATAGCGCGATGATTGGTCTAAGTCTTTACGTGTTATTCTTACATCTGTACACATACATACACACTAAAGTAAATTCGTTCGACAAAGATTTACTAACAGTAAGATTTAGGTAACGACAGTTTTGCATCAAATTGCAGAATTTTCTTTTTGTTCTATCACTAGAGGTGAGTGACTGTATTGATGATTATAAATTTTCACACAGACATTTGTCTTGATAACATTTTACTAAACGCTTTTGAGAAAAGTTTTTCAAATACCACTTGTTTTAAATTTAAAAGTTATCAAGCTATTGACAAATATATTAGCACTCTCCCTAGTTGTAGAGGCGGTCGGAGACGTAGAGGTCGTGGTGCGGCGCGTGCGCGTGCGCGGGCGCGTGCGGGGGCGGCGGCCACCGCGGCGGCGCGGGTCACTGCGCCGGCAGGCACGCCACGCCGCCGCCCACCGCCGGCTTGAACTCCGCCGGCGCCGCGAACTGCTGGAAGGGCGGCGCGTAGCACTGCGGGAAGTACAGCTCGGGCTTCACCACGGCGGCGGGCGGCAGCGGCCGCGGCGTCTTGGAGTCGCGCCGCGTCTTGGCGGCGTGCGGGTTCATGTGGTTGTCGATGTGCTTCTTCACCTCGGGCTCGGTGGCGAAGCGGCGCCGGCAGTTGGGCATGGGGCAGCAGAAGGGCCGGTCGCCCTGGTGCGTGCGCGTGTGCTGGTCGAGGATGGCCTTCTGCCGGAAGTCCTTGCCGCACTGCGTGCACTTGTACGGCTTCTCGCCCGTGTGGATGCGCAGGTGTTGGTTGAGTATCGTTCGTTGCCGGAAAAATCGAGGGCAATATACGCATCCGTATGGCTTTTCGTTTGTGTGAATGCGCAAGTGCTGAGTTAAGTGTGACTGCTGGCGGAAACGCTTGCCGCACTCCGGACAAGGATACGGCCGCGACTCTATGTGTATGCAGCCATGTTGTAAAAGTGTTGACTTCTGCTTGAATTCTTTTTGGCATATGGGGCAACGAACGTACAAAGGCATTGCACGACCACCGAGCACATCGGGTAATTTTCCTCCTTTAATGTACTGAAGTGACAGCCCTGAACCAAAGACGGCGTGGTTGAGACCTTTCGTATCTTTGAAGTAAGCTGGGTACTGCGCGGTGTCGCCCGGTGAAAAACATGATCCTCGCTGCTCGCCGTTCTGCCCGTCGGTGTCGCCGAAGGTAGACTGCACCTCTTCTTTGTTCTCATCCGGTGGAAACGGAACATCTTGCGGCCACAGTGTAGGCGTCGTCCCGTTCTTGAAGATAAGATGCGGAGATACGTCTGTAAAAATTGAACATTTTGGTAAGTTACGTGTCCGATTCGTCCGCAAAATAATCGACGAGTGGGTTAATCGAACTTAGGACGGTTACGGGAGCGTCCGGCGATCGGTTCTCGCGAACACCCATCGCTAAGTGGGCGACGAGGGGACCGAGAATTTGTTTGAAAGGAAGGCCAATGGATGCGAACCGAACGTGTGGGGGGCGGGTGGAGGCGCGCGCGGCGCCGTTACTGTGCATGACCAGCGCTGGCGCCGCGCGCGAGGACCGGGGCGGGGCATATAGTTGTGAATAGCGCTCGCCTTGGTGTGTGCGGACGTGCTGGTTCAGGATGGCCTTCTGGCGGAAATGTTTGCCGCACTCGCCGCACGTATATGGCTTCTCACCGGAATGGATGCGGAGGTGCTGGTTGAGGATGGCGCGCTGCCGGAACGAGCGCGGGCAGTACACACACGCGTACGGTTTCTCGTTCGCGTGGATGCGCAGGTGCTGCGTCAGATGGGACTGCTGGCGGAACCGCTTGCCGCACTCCGGACACCCGTATGGCCGCGAGTCAGTGTGGATCCGCTCGTGCTGGAGTAACGTCGATTTCTGCTTGAAGTCTTTGCCACAGGTTAGGCATTTGAACAGGCGCAGTTCTGAGTTCGGGTTGTGTTTCCGAGGCTTGGGAGGCTCAGCTTGCACTATGTCTGGTAAGTGACGCAAGTCTGGTGTCGCATACTGGTCCAATGGACCTTCTAGTGATAGCACACCACCGTTTTGTTTCAAATAATGCAGTGGAAAGCCACCCGTTCCTAGCATGTGACTCGCTGGTCTTGTTTCTTTGAAGTAAGGAGTTGCGTATTGTTGTTGTAAGTCCGGTTGCGGAACAAAGCATGGAGTTCTGTCGAGATGATCTTGTGTTGGAGGTTGTGTTTGGTTTTGGAGCTGCTGGTCCACTTGCAAGTGTTCGGGAGAAGTTTGTTGTTGTTGCGCTTGTTGTTGCTGCGCCTGCTGTTGCGCTTGTTGCTGCGCGAGCTGCTGGGCGGCCTCGTCTGCGGATTGGTCGGGAGGGGGCGGGGCAGGCGGGTACGGGGACGGGGCGGGGGAGGCGAGCTGGGGCTCCGGCTGTGGGGAGGGCCCGCCAGGGCTCTGGTGCTGCATGGCCTGGTAGCCTCCGTCCAACACTGCGCCACCCCATTGCGTGCCAGGCGGAGCGCGCTCCACTCCATCTTTATATAGCACGTACGGCGCTGTCGTGTCTGGAAATAATGAAAAACATACAGTTAAAACGAGTAGACAAGTAAATTTGGTAAAATGTTCGGGATACAGTTGACGTACAGGGTACGGCGGTTAGGGGTGGTAAATCAAAAGAAAGCTGTTATAAATCGGCAGAGTATCGCGACTGTAGCGTGCAGTCGTCGTAATGTCGCGTGCCGCGCGGCTGCAACACTCGCTGCCAAATAAGTAGGAATTTAATAAAATGTCATATTCTTTACCGTATGAGACATACTGATGGTTACATCGCTTTATGATATACCCGTTGACTTTGGAAACTAAGTCAAAAAAAAATGTGTGGTTCTGAAGATTACAATTTCACATTGAACATAATTTAAAACCAGCAATAAAATATTGAGCCATAATAAGAAAATATATTAAAAGAATATAAACTGCAGAAATTTCTATGAAAAAAATACCTATAATTTCTAATGATTTACTTTCTCAATAGATCGAGATCATATAAAAACGCCGTGACCATTTTCCTTTTCCATCCAAAGGAGAATGCAAATGTGAGAGTGCTAGTAGTCCGGCCGTTATCGTGTTGACGCTACCGCGTTGTTACTCGATTAAATTTGAAATATTATGTAAATTCCCATATCTGGAAGAATAAGAACATTGTAACGTCTGTTTTCTTATTCAAATGCTTTCTGTGAATATAAATTATGCTTATGAGATTTTTCCACTGTTTTAAATTGTAATTAGGTTTATCAGTTTTATAAACGTAATTCATTATTTTTTAGTTAATAGTTCGAAAGCTTTTCCAGTGTTATCTTGAAGTTGAAAGCTATAGCTTTTGCATACAGTTAGAGCGATTAAAGGAGTATGTCATAGATATTAATTTTTCACGCAAGTCAAGTATACATATAGGTAATATATGTATATTTTACAATAAGCAACTCCATATAATATAATGTATAATGTGTGTGTGTATATATATATATATATATATATATATATATATATATATATATATATATATATATATATATATATATACTTTTCTAACATCCACCACAGCTTAAATTATCTCATTATAACAAAAATATAATATACACAAAGCAACTTTTTGAACATAATCATAACAAAAAAAGCTATCGTCCGTCTATCGTTAATAACCACGATGGGTTAAAGGCTGATAAGATCGCGCTACTAAGGCTACTATAGTTATCACAGTCGATATCGATATGTCGATATCTCGACTCGAGATGATCGTGACCTAACTCCTCGGTATAAAATATCCAATTAGTTTACCAACGTTTAGTCTTTGTACTCGTAAGTATCGGTTGCGCTTGCGATTTATTTTTATTCGATACAATATTGTAAGCTTTAAAATTCAGTTTTTGTTTTGTAAAGAAAGCCATTATGGAAAGAATATGATAAATATATTGTGTTATGACTAGGTGCGGTTATTATTTTTTATTTAAATCGGCTATATTAGTGTTAGTTACTAGTACTAATATTATAATTGTGTAAGTTTGTGATATTGGATGTTTGTTCCAAAAACTACTGAACGAATAGTTTATACACCAGAATAACACAATGTATAAAGATTTTGCATAATTTGGCTGTAATATAAAATAAGTCTATGCGAGTGAAGCCGCGGTTGAGTTGCTAGTAAAATTAAAATACAAAAAAATATAATAATTCAATCTTTACATCGCATTTCGCGTAAATTCACATTACGTATATCCATAGCGAAACCGACGCAAAAATCTCCAGTACATTACCGTACGTCTTTTCATGTGCCATGAGACAAAGATTTATAGTCGAATAACATCTGTTTATAATCTCTCGGATAAATAATACGGGAGGAAACGCGAGTCCAAATGATTCCTTCGCTTGACAGCGATGTTTTAATGACGTAGCTCGGCTTTAAATCTTGTATCTTCGGCCGGATGGCTCCACATATGGGGTTGTCACTTCGAATTAAGAGTTTTTTGTCTTAACCCTTTTTAAATTATAACGTTCGTGTGACGTACTCGCTAGCGATCGCTGGGAATGCAGCTCCCCTTTCCTATGTGTTTAGTTTTTTTTTTTATATATTTTTTTGTATTTTGAATACGTAAAGGCGTTTCGTTTTCACTTGTGACGTTGATGAGACTGCGTAGCATGTGTACGACAGTTTACGATGCTTAATATGGGCTTGAGAACCAAATATTAATTACTTTTAAATTATATTTACTTTTTTATGGCTGGTGGGGAATGAGCTGATATCTTCGTATTAAAACTAATCTTCTAATACAAGTGAATATTTTATGTCAGTCACGTAAATAGAGTTATTGAAATTAAATATTACCAAAACTTTTTAGTTTTGTCCAGACTTTACCATTTTTTTCCGAATATTTATAAAAAAGTAAAAAAACAAACAAAAGCTTATTACTTCCAAATAATAGTAATTTCAGTTATTTTCAATAGCATGGCAAAAAAGCTTGAATGTAGAATGTAGAGGTGCGCGACTCGCGAGGTGATCGAGTGGTGAGCCGTGGCCGTGGCGGGCCAAACTGGTCCGAAACGAACCGCCCCTTCCTGCGTTTGATCCTACATCTTGTAAGGATAGCAAAACACTAATAAATTATATTTTTATTTCATTATTACAAATATATATTACATTTTGTTATGTGTATTTTAAATAATATGTATTTGTATTATTTAATTATTGTTCACAAAGTATGTTAATACACGCTTTATCATTATTGATACAATTTTTGTTACGGCAGAAACCCATTTTTAAGGATATCCTTCATATGCATATATAATCAGTGTTAGTTTTATATACTGTGTCTGTATAAAGTAATGAAATTATCCTTTGTATTTTAAATATAATAATACTCCACTACAGAACTCGGCAGAAAATGGAGAAGAGAGTATCTTAACATTAAGGTACATTTGCCTATCCTGCTATGTGCGGGATATAGCTTGAAGTTAAAAAAAAAAAAAACCATTCACTCCTTGATAATATACTTCTTGATGGTAGTTACGAAATTTTACTACAAACTTATTTACTATACTGGCAGATTATTTGACGCTTGTCTTAAACCGGGCTATTAAAACTAAATTATATTTACATCAATATATATATATATATATATATATATATATATATATATATATATATATATAATTCTTATTATTTAAATAATCCTCGATGCAAATGCGCACCGTACTCAGGGTTCACGGATGGTCGGGCCCGTCACCCGCCGAACAACGACTCACTGGATTAAACCACGACAAACTTTACTTTACATAACTCGAACTAAATTACCACCCTTATTTCTTAAGACATAAGACTTTAAATGTATTTCTTTATTAGTCTTCTATATTTGCTATAAGATCGAATGGGTAAAATAACATAATCTACACGAGTTCTTGTGGTTTTGTCCACTGGTTTTTGGACAATTATTTTTGATTACCAAATAGTTTGTTTTGTTGGGCGATAAGTTTTACATACCTACATAGTAGGGTAGACAAAGTAAATCTAGTGATTTGTCACTCCATTCTCCATTTTTCAGCCAAATTTAAGACATTGCTTGCTTAGTGGCGTAACTTAACACTGTAGTAGTGCAGCAATATTTTTTGTAGCTTTACGCTATGTCTCACACATAGCAGTGCAATCAGAAGGAACCTGAAAACCTGCTGTGTTAAGCCACTCAGTTCCTAATTAAGACACTTCTGTTTCCCATTTTCCACCGAATTCTGAAGGCATGTTTTAAGTGGCGGAGCTCAACGCCACAATAAATAATATTTAATGAACCTTTATAATTTAAAATATATAAGCTCAACACATTAAGACTTATACAATTTCTTTGCATGACCAGTAGTTATTTTAGCTGGTGATTCATTTGTTAACTTGATCGACAATAAGAGCAGGATGCTGGGATACGCTGACTCACGTTCGCGCAAGTGTGTTGTAAGTAACGCGACGTAAACTTAGTTATACTTATTATGAGGATAACAAGAAAAGTTATGTTATTATTTTTTTTGGACAGTAAACACGACGGCTTAGGGTTGGATTCTCACTCGATTGATCTATTTTTTATTATATTAAAAAATTGGGTAGAAAGTGGGGATAAAATGTTAACATTAGTCTACTTGCCTGGCGGGATAAAGCGTGCAGCTAAAAAAATATTTGACATAACACAAGAAACAATATAACGGCGAATGAAAAGAGACGAAGACTTGTTAACATACTGCCACTTATTTATTTCGCACTGCCTACATACAGTAACATATTTAAAACAAAAAAAAATAATTCAAAATTTCAAATGAATAAATGCATCGACTTCGTAATCGGGGGAACACCGTTCAATGGAATGAAGATGTTTTATAAAAAGTGAAGCAAGTGTCAACAGCGCATAAAAAGTGGTACACGCGTTTAAACGTGCATTACGCGGAAATAAAAAGAGTATTTTCCACGCCGTCTGTGTAGTGTAGGCTGAGTATGTGAGTGCTAAGACACAGTAATCTATATGAGTGTGACACGAAATGACAGCTCGTTTTGGCGGGAATCGGTTAACTGAAAGGTTCTTTATACGGGAAGTGAATGTTATTCTGATTATTATTAAAATTTAGGTACTTTAGTGTGTTGTAGTGATTGTTGCATTGAAAATGTGTTTGGTTTTGTTTTTATATTTCGAGGATTAAGTATAACTTTATGCGTAATATAACTTAGAGCAAACATAGCATACTATGTTTGCTTAGACTAAGAAAATATTTATTCTTATTGCTTAAATAATTACGTTAATACTTTTAATCCTACCCTGCGTGGGAGTTGACAAGAATCCACATAATATCGCGTGTAATAAGAAATTAGTGTTAAACTTCATCAATCTGCACTGTCAAATATGAATAAAAAAAAAACAGTAAGTATTGAGAAAGCGACATTAAAAAAACATTACAACCTGTAAATCTGTAACAATAATCTTTAATAATCGAAAATAAAAAGCGATCCAGCGTCTTTATGAGATGTCCCTAATTCCTTATCCGATACATCGGTACCGGTTGTACGCACGCGGCACGACACTGCGTCGCGACAATTTATTTCGGTACAGGGCAATGCACTTCGCACGCAGCCCTGAGATCGTGGCGAATAAACGAGAGTAAACATGAGACGGAGGAAAAAATCAAGGCTATTAAAATTAGTTGACATCAACGCACTTCTGAAATGAAAGCGAAAGACAACTGTCTCCGCTTGATAGCTGTTTGTAAACATTTAAAGCTTCTTGATATATGCACTTCTAAAGAAATGTCTGTCATGCGCTAAAATGTTATAATTATATATTTGGCCTAATATTGAAATAATGTTTTGGAAACATTTTTCACGGTATCGGCGTTAATTTACGTTTCACGTAAAATATTTTTTATGGAGGCAGTAGAGCGGAGTACTGTTTAAAATTTCTGAAATAAATATAATAAATCTTTTTAAATGGTTTTTGTCGTAATTAACGGCGTGTTCGCACTCGCGCCTAAAGAATGGCACTGAAGGCAATAAAAGTTTAATACAGCCGATGTTACATGGATGCACTTTGTTATTCCTGAAATAAATGGACCGCCCTAAATCGTACAGCGACACGGAAAAGCAATTTAACACATGCTAATTAAAAACGTTCAATATGTGTCGCAATTTTTTGCAACGCATGCGTCACTTTAAATGAAAAATGAAGAAAAATGAAATGGAACGTACGAGCACGTACCTACTACATACATACGTACATATATAGTCTGTGCGAGTATGACAGGTGATTTGTCATGTTTCGCGCCAAATGTGACGTCGCACAAATCTTCGTAATGGCGTTTGGGTGCAATTAAAGTGAGGCTTGCAATAACTGGGCATAAAGCAAGCGATGCATTGGTGACGCGGCGGCTATTTCCGTCCGCCGCCCCTCGACAAATGCTAATGTCCTCTAGGACTCCAGCTTCGTTGCTGTCGTGATTGTTGCCGTATTCCGATTATAAACATTTACCTATTTATCTAGTGGCGATGTTATATTATTATTGGTTATAGCTAAGTACTATATAGTTTATATTCATTTTAATAATGAAAAATAACGTAATTGAATTGTATTTATTGTTAAAATATATTTATACCTAACATTTTTTTCAAATATATTATTCAGAAGCTGTTGTCCAAAGAAGATGAAAAGAGAGTATTAGATAATTGACTTAAACTGGAAACTGTTTGTTAAAAGGTTATCATAGATGTGAACTTTAATCATTAAAACAGATTTAAAAATATATATTTTTTGGAAATTTAACTCATTTAGCGAGTGTCCCCTACACTAAGAAAGGATTTCTCGAAATTCTTACAGCAACGAGAAAAATACGATATTTCCCATTGTAAGTGTTTATAATACCTTAAAATAATGACGGTCGACTAGTATTACAAAATAAAAGTCAAATAAGCTTTTTTAAGTTCGTTTTATATTAAAGATAGTTGCAATAAAAGATAAAGTAAGATCATAGATAAGTTTAATCTGTTGTGTACGCTATAGTTGTGATTTTCTATAATATGAAATATTGAATTCAAAATATAGCTGAAATACAAAAGGTTACCATTTTACTTAAATTAATATCAAAGAAAACGTCGCTATAGATGCGATAGCTTTTATATCACCAATTGAGAAGGTGCTCATTTGGTGCAACAATGACGTACCTAATTGCACTTTTCTTATAAAACATATTAAATATATCAATGTATGCAGAAATACTATTTATAAACTTTAACTCTCTTATATCAAAATACTGCCAATACGTGATTGCACCAAATTATTTATAGTCAGTATTCATAAATATGATATATATAAAACATATTAACAAAATTATTTAAAAATCAACAAATATCCTACAAGGTTCATTGAATATTAAGAAAATAATAATTTCAAGGTCTTTCTAAACTATAAACCATTATATAGATATACTATTTGTATAGGGCTATCAAAACATTTTTTTACTTTAACGAATATAAAAAATCTAAATGTGCATATATATAATAATACTTGATTATTATTAAGTTTTATTACCAAAAATCTTATCTACGAATTAATATATATTATTATTGCTAGTTATTAATTATATACAATGTAAAGCTTTTCATATTACAAAGTTTGTCAACCCTGAGCTTATGTATATATGATAGGACAAAGCAAGTTGTGACTCAGTCACGGTCACGATCGTTCTCGGAAGGATAATTTGGTTACAAAACATGGAGTGGTCGGAGCACCAATTAATATTAATAATGTGACCAATATCTTAAAGAATAATTCCTTGTAGGCACGACCAACCGCAGCTTCCCTATTTATTAAGCTTTGATTAGCTTTCTGAGTTAAATTTAGTTTGTATATTTTTTTTAGTTTTTATAGAACGTAGATATACTGTAACATTAAGTTTTAGAAAGATACATAGACAATCTTTTTAGATAAAATTATTAGAATAACTTAGTTTTAGTGGTCCCTACATCAGGTAAAAGTTTAAAAAATAACCCAAAACAATATGTTATATATTTTTCTAGCAATGTTTTTTTGAAATCTATTATTTACTATGTTAAGTAACATAATATTAAATATCAGTATTTCATTTATTAAACATTGCAGATCATTTTATATATCGCGGTCATCGTCCTTTCCGTACGATGTTGCATTAGTAAGCAATAGTGACATTTCAATTTATAAAACTAGCCTCAGGCAACTGGCCCACGTATTTATTTCTAAGTAGTATTTTTTTTTAGTTTAACGCTTATCCCGCACTGAGCAGGGTGGACAGAGGGAACCTAGTGTTAAAACACTCCATTAACAATTCCACTCCTGAAAGAATTTGACGGAAACACTAGACACTGTTTATACAGGGTAAAATATATTTTAAATAAGTATTATTTTGTAGACAGTAAATAAATGAACGAATGAACAAATTATAAGCCACTGAGCTACTTATGTCTTAAAAAAAGTTCAGTCTTCACTTTGAACTTGTTAAATCAATATTTGTTAGGTCCTGGTTGCCTACCAACATAGCAACATATAGATTATGTTAAGTATATCGAAGATTCATATGATTATCGTATATTTTATGGATTTCTTAATTTATTATTAATGTTTCTATTTCTCATTTATAGTTCTTGCCAGTTCTTCTCAGCAGAATTGCCTTCTGAGCCGGTAGTTTTATTTTAATTCGACGATTCAAAACTACTTGCCAAAGACTATTCGATTAAAGAATATTTTAAATTGCAATTTTGCATTTATTAACGCTCACATGTGTGGTTAGTCAAAATTCGGTGTTAAACTCCGCCAGCCCGTGTCTTATAATTAAAAGAAAGGCAAGTATGCACGAACGTCAAAAGTAGCTACTTTATTTATAATGTAGTCACGTTAAAAAGTAATTACTAGTAAGAGTTAGTTCTTTACATATTGATTTTCTCGATATGATATTGAATCGAAATACTTTTTATAATGCGGAAAGAAAGTAATTTATAATAAGGAAAAAGATTGCATCGGAAATATACGTAGGCAATTTTGTACGTAGCAATTACGTAAATGATTCATCGACTATAAATAGTGGAGACGTAAATATATGCAAATAGTGTTTCTTAGGAAAGTCATTTTTATGGAAAAGTTATAAAATATCTCTAGTAAGTTATTTATTCTAGAAAAATATTTTTATATGACTAGGTGGTGTGTGTACCTATGTATTTATATAATACAGCTATATTAGCAATTTAAAAATTAAATAAAATTATATATTTTTTTTAATTAAATGATTTGTTACACTTTCACGCTTTTCTTTTAGGTAACAGTGTGCTCAAAGTGGATTTAGTGTTAAGACACTACACTTTATACTGTCTGCCCAATCTTAGGACAATTGCGTTTTCAGTTATTTGGTGTCTTAGTGTGACACGACAGCCTCAATTATGTAATACTGAAAATATTGTTTTAGAAATTAAGTCGTAATCTTCTTTATATTAAAAGTATAAGGTTTTGATATTTTCAATTTTCTAAAGTCTAGTTCTTATCTCTTTTGTGAGGTGAATTAAAAGGTATTCCCTTGGGATCTGTCAGTACATTGAGACAGTTCTTCGGCTATGTTATAAAATAGGTATATAAAATAAAAGAAAGGCAGATTCATGTTTCTTCCTGCATATCACTCAGAAGAAAACATAGTATTTCTTCGTTCCCCACTTTTCATCTAATTTTCGAGATATTACAGGTTCACTGGCGGAACTCAACGTCGAGCATGGTATACACATTATCAGAATGAGAAAATCTAAATAATTTAAAATATAAACATTTCACAGAAAGAGCATCGATCATAGTTCATTAATATCGGTGCTTAAAAAGTAAGTAGGTACTTAAATTTTATGTACCTTAACTTGAAATGGAACCTATGCAACAATATAACAACATCACAAATGAATAGACAAAAAAAATGCTTTTCATACAAATGTGTACTTGAAAATTTATACACTTTCCATACACTATAAATTTAACAAAACTAGAATAGTTGTCTATGACAAATGTTAGTTTCTCCTAAGTTTATATTCGTATAGTCTTTATGAGGTGTGAGAGGATAGCTGCGACGTACAGACGGTACAACAAGATGTATTTATTTTGGGCTGATTATGAGAAGAACGCTCGATGGCGGCTGCTCAGTTGAATATGTCACTTCTGGGTTCGATTATTTATTTGTAATAGGACAAAAAGTCAATTAACTTTTTGTTAAATCTTATTTCTATGATAGTAGATATTTAAAAACAAAGTGGCTTATCATATGTATAAAGTGAAAGGTAAACTCTCTAGATCATCACATTTTGGTTTCACACTAATATCAACAATTAGTATTTCTAAGTTTTTTTTTTCAGAAAAGTTCTAAATCCTTTTTTTTATCTTGGCGCAGGGAAAGACACACTATACTTTCATGTTATTGGGTTCTTTCCATATCTCTCCCAAATGCTGACAGCTTTTAGTTCTATTTCGTAGCTTTTATTGCCCTATTAATATAAAAAATATTGTTAATTCTTAAATATTATAAAAACACATAAATGCAAATGAACCAGAATTCATAGATTCATAGAAGCAATTAAAAAATCATTCAACAAAACAATGATATCAAAACTCTTTCCTTTTAAAGACCCAATTATTTCACAATCGCCAAGTCTCCAAGCAGTTACTTTAACGAGAAATATGATATTTGTTTATCTTGTTTCTTAACGTTAACAATCTTTACATATTCACCCTTCCCAATGTTGTTAGGAAAATTCTGAGCACAAAAAAAAATATTCGCTGCATCATTGTATTAGTTATCATGGCTGTATAATAAAGCATCATTCAGACAAAAATAAAAAAAATGCCTTCAGAATCTAAGGCGTCGGTGTTTCTTATGTACAGCAGTATAGAGGTTACGTTGGTGTGTATGTCAACATGTGGTGCCATAGACGACGGTCCTCGACCAGAGACAAGGGGCTCTATTTTTAACAGATTATGCACGGGACGCGCTGACGAAGCGTGCTGAAGATTCGCTGGTCACAATGCCTAAGGTTTTTTTTGTGTGCTTCACTTGTTTGACGGAACGCTACTAATTTAGGTTATACTGCTTTTGGCCCGTTGGGGAATTAAAAAATATTCGCTTCGCAACATTGTGTTTTTATTTTCTTTTCTTGTTTTTTTTTTTATTAAAAAAATATTTAATTAGTCTTGTTTAAATTGAGAGCTATTCAAAAAGTCCAGACTAGATTTACACTGCACTGCGCTTTAGGACTCACAGCCGTTGCATGTCCTACAGGCTATAAATTAAAAAGTAAAAGTAATAAATATGGCGGGGATCAACGAACGAATTCGTTTGGCGCCCCACACGCGAACCTTCCGTGCATCGCGGATACGAGATCAATTATATACCTTGTAAGAAAAGGGTGGTCTAACGCGTCCAATAAGATTTATGGTTTATAAGATTTTTAAGTTAATGTTTTTTCGACATGGTATTGAGTGAAGTAATTTAATTTAATTGCTAATTTGTATTTATAAAAAACATGTCAGTCTGTGTTGCTTTTATGATTGTGTAGTATGTAACGTATAACCGAAATTGTAATTATTAAAATGAAGTTGAATTCATTAATTTGCAGGATTTGATTTTGTTTTATTTATATTTGTTATAACTATTTAAAATATTAACAAAGGATTTATAAATACTTTTTTTTAATTCAAAACGTAAAAAGGACACAAAAAGGACATAAAAATAATTAGATACTAATTTCATTGAATGGTAATGCGATTTTTGAACGATTTTGGAAAACCAAGTTGAGAAATAAATACTATTAAACGCATAAGTAAATAAATACAATAAAAAAAAACAAACAAAGCTATTAATAAAAAAATATTACAAAAACCATCTTTATTAAGGAGCAGTATTTCTTACCTACTGTCTTGCGACATCCTCATTTCGCGCTTTAAAAATCCACAATTAAAACAAAGGGTTCCGGGCGTTTCTTGTCATTCTTGTCGAATACATTCAGTGTTTTCAAAAGAAATCCGTCAAAAGAAAACCGATGCGATTTCCTTGAGGCCGTGACGTGTGAAAATGGACCTTACTACCTTTGTATAGGCCACAACGATTTGTATGAAGTTTATATTTACGCGAACTCTGGCACTCGAGCTAAAGGATAATAGCCTTTATGTTTATTACAATAAGATATGCTTAGGTGTATAATATGTTTGTAAGATGTCTGGACGGGTGAATGGCCCCTGAAAGCGCGCGTTTCAGAAGTTTGAGACACGCCATCACTTCCTGAAGCTTGGAGTGCTGGAGTTTTGTTTTATACTTTTATCCAAGTTTTATTTATAAGGATGAAGGTTGCAGTGACCTCGCCATGTGTTGTGTAATCTGTACAAGTGGGGAATTTTAATTTTTACAGTCCATGTGGGCATTTTGGGCATAGCAGGGTAGGCAGAGGGAACCTAGTGTTAAGATTGTTCGTTCGTTGTGACAATCAATTTACGAGACATTCTATATTGAGTGGTGGAATTCAACGCTGCGCTTTGTCTACCTCTGCTAGAATAAAAATAAATGTAATAGGACCATTCTTCCGAGTGAAAATCGAACCCATAACGACCATAACCACAGCCAGACACTGACCATATTTTTACGAAAATCCAAAGAAAAAACATATTTAAGCTGTAACAAACAAAACCTTAATAAATATTTTTCATATTCGATCAATTGTTATAGTAGATACAGAGAATCCAGCAATCTATCAATTAGTTTTTTCATTTTCGCATATTTACAAAAATATTTCGTTTATTCAAGTAGAATTTGAATCTTTTAACTTAATATCAATGATTTTTCTTTAATGAGCACTAAACCCACAATCATAGCAATCTTAATGTATAGTGACGTTATGTCTTATTATAATATCTTATTTAAATTAAAATTTATATTATCTATAAAATTAAAAATACGAAATAATTTCTATCATAATACAAGAAATAGTACTCCAAATAAACAAAAAAAAATACTTTTTTGGGTATAAGTATGTTAGTCTACAGCTATTAAACGACTGACATATATGTAAGTTACACTAGCATCAAGCAAACTACTGACCAAGTCGAGACACCCCTAATACCGAACTCCAACTTTCGTTTTCATGCAAAGTTTAAGTTAAACAATGCCACAACATCGTGTCACCATTTAAAGTTAACTGCTTGTATTATAGTAGAATAACTATCAGTTAAATAATTATAGTTTTAACTGGCGGTTACGTGAATTTTATTAGTTATTTTGTTGTAATATTATTTTAAATTTTGTTATAAATCAGTCAATGTTGATATAACGTAATTTTTTTTCTAAAAGTTTTCCTAATTTAGAGATACAAGTGTGTTATAACAGAGGAACTTAACGCCGTGTTTTGTCGTTCCAGATTGAACAAATGAAAATAATTTATATTGAATACGGCTCTGTCATTTCTAATTATTTTAATATAGGTGCTTTAATGTTTTTCTATCACAAGACTGTGAAGATCGTGTGGGAGATAAACAGATGTCTTTGTTAAGAAGTCGCTATTGTGAAAAGAATCTTTATCTTGCAGATAGGGGTTAATTTATGGGGTTGCAATTCTAATTTAATTTATCTATAGTTTGTTTACTATTACATATAATGATGCAATAAGGCTTTTTGATAAATTAGAAGTGTGAAAGATTTTAGTTAATTAGTTATATTGAAATCCAGTACATTTTGAACCGTTTTAGATAAATACTCAAAAAACAACAACAAAAAAAATAAGAAAAGTATTAAAGTAGTCCATGTTCGAATCCTGCAAATTTCGTTGATTTTCAAATTAGTATCTAACAATATTACGCCATTAACATCATATAAACTACAAATCATTTTATTTTCATAAAAAAATAAGAAATTTATACTTATTTATTATATTTACAGGTGTGATTTTAATTAATTGTTATGATTTCTTTATATAATGTCTTTATATAATAAGTACTAATACAAGAGAAGTCTCTAATGAAACAAATAGTAAATTTAAAATATCCAACTATTTGTAAGCTACTCTTAAAATAGACAACATAGCGGCTGTCATATTTGACAGTATGTCAGTAACATTATATCTACTTCCCACTAAGTAAATATTAAGAATCGAGTTTTGGAATTAAGGTTAATGCATTATGTTAGGTTTGTTGAGTCAATCTATATAAAAAAATAAATAAATGTTGGTATTAGGTACATATGAATGGATGTAAAAGTGTGATATAAGTTCAAAAACGATAATTTTGTAAACTACAACTTTGGACATAGTAAGTTATACATGATTTTAATGATTGCTCTTCTTCACCAAGCTACGAAGTATTATAGATAATCATGACGAATATTGAGGCTAGTCGTGGCATAGTGGTTTGTGGGTTCGATCCCCACTCTAGTGCAGAGGCGAAGCATAGTGTTCGGTTTCGTCCCTCGACAGGCAATGTCTCCAAAATTCAGTGGAAAATGGAGAACGGGAAGACACTTGTCTTTATGGCAACGGAGTGTCTTAACACTACTACTAGGTTCTGGGGTTCCCTTTGCTTATCGTACTCAGTGCAGGATACGAGTACACATAAATGACCTACTATTATAGTATGTGTATATTAGTTTTACTTTGAAAATCATTTATTATTTTTTCCATATAAAAAGATCATATATTTATAACATTCATTACATAATCAAGTACTTTTCAGCTAGATGCACATCATTATGTTGCAATTTCTAAGGAGACACGTTTTATTCATCACCTCAAAACGGAAATTGGAGAATAGAATGACTTATGATAAATTCTTGTTTGCATCATGGGGCCGTCGCGGCGCAGTGGCACAAGCGTCAGACCGTAAACGCTACGGCAGTGGGTTTGATTCCCATTCGGGGGAATGATTTATTTGCTATTAATATTTTTATTTCTTCGCTTTGGTGACAAACCTCCAGTTAATACGTAATGCCTCAAAAATTAGGCGGAAAGGGAAAAAAAGATTGTCTTAACACTAGATTCCCTTTGCGTACCCTGCTATATACATAATACAGCGTAAAACTGAAATACAAAGAAGCTTATATCGAAAATACGCTTTACCATGTTACAAATAAACAAAATTACTACTTTAATTTCAGCAAAAATAAAAAAAAACACACCCAAAAGCAACACGAAAACCAAAAACTTTCCCAACACATCACAATTTAATCCACGCATTATCATTACCGGGAGCGACAAATTTATTGAAGTGGCAACATCCATATTCATACGACAGGCTGTAACGGCGAAAAACGCTATTTGCTCTGTCCGATGCTATGCCATTAACTTGCCTGGCCATTTTTCAATTATGATATATGTATAGGGCGTTGGTATTGGCGTCTGTGTTATATATTTATATGTGTTTTGTTTAAAAACGCTTAAATATAACAAGAAATAATGTTTTAGCTTTAAAGTAAGACAAATAATATATTTTGTTCATGTAGGGTAGTTAGAAAATGATTAATAATAACTTTATCCGAATCTTTTTGTCCATTTCCTAAACATTTCCTCCCTCTTCCACGGCCTAAATAAACGATGCTAGGATGTTTATTAACCAGATCTAAAATACCAAAATAAACAAAAAACACATTCTCTAAGAAATCGAATTCCCAACCATCACAACCCAAATCGTTGTCAACTGCACCACATCAACATGGCCAGCCATTAACCTTCCCGGCCATTTTTCAATTATGCCAAATGTATACGGCGTATATAAATCATGTGCGGGCAGTACAGGCACATATGTACTGTACGTACCTACTGTACGGTACCTGCGGGGAGGATGGGCGATAGCGGGGTGTGTTTAATTTGTAAACGGAATGGATCGAAACATTACGATAGCTTATCCGATATCAGTCTGGACTGGGGTGCATCGGGTGATGTGGATGTGGGGTTTTTTTAAATTGTGTCATTTTTTTTTAAATATTATGGAAGTTTTTTTTAAATTTTGTTTATGGGTGGAGAGTGATGATGAGACCGTGATGTACGGTGATGAGTATATGATGCTTTGACTGAGTTCTAAATTTTTTTTATGACAGTCAAGTCTGAATATGGCGTGTTACATGCTAAGTATAGTTTTGCGTCGAAAAAGGTGCAATAAAATATTAGACGTATATATATTAAACTATATATTTCTAAAGATATTTGGGTCCATATTGCCTTACAACATTAAGCTGACTACTTTTATACTTTTCAAACTGATTTTCATCAATTCTGCTTATTGTTTAGTTACAACGGTGAATGAAAACAATAAAAACAGCTCCACAACCCAGAATATAAATAAAATTCCAATTACATCCAACATAGATAATAAGTAAACACAAGGAGTACACAAAAAGCTTTTCCATCAAAGTTCAATTTAAAAGTTGAAAGAAAAAAAGATGAGAAACCATTCGAAATTCAGATCGTCTAGGTGGCCAGTGGCACGTTAATTCCATCGATCATTACTCCCTGCAATCCGCCAATCGAAAAATAAAAACACTGGCAACCCCACCTGCATCCCCCGTTAGGGAGATATGATTTTTTCGAGCGTCAACCCCCCTGTCCGTACCTATTATTATAATGATACTCATATGTAGTCGCTTCCTGTTAATTTCTGTATGGCGTTATATGGAAACGTATTGTATGTTAACGTTATATGGAATAATCATTGAACGTTGCCTTAATTTGATTATATTATATATAAAATGATTTCTTTTAGTTATAATTTTATTATATTTAACAGTAAAGTTTTTACTTATCTATTTAAAATACATGTTAAATATCTTATATATTAAGTAACACAGTGAAATAGTAAAGTAAACAAACAGAAGTCACCAAGTCAAGTACGTTACACTAATAAGTAAGGAACTGGGTAAACGAGTCGTGTAATGCGTGAGTGCTACGTCTGTAGCGTTGTTCTACAAACCTCTACGACTATAGAGCACGGCTCTTACATACGGTCTGGTGAATTTTATATGGAATTTAAGACTCTACATAATTTACGTTTCATTTCATTTCGTTTCGTTTATTTTTTTATACTTTACTTTTAATTTTAAATATATTAGGGTACTTTCTTAAAAATATATATATTTTCTTAAATTATTTATTATAGAGTTCATATAAATCATATTAAGTAATGTAATCCACGTGCCATAAAAGCTTACTTATCTAACCTAACGATACCCTAATTTGTTATATGTGTTACGTATAACTATATAGGCGAGCGTGTGTGGGTGCCTGCAGAGGCGAGCTCGGGCTGAGCCTCATCGCGTGCAAAACGCCATGCAAAAATGTGCATTATACATACCTACCACCTATCTGTGACCCCCTACCCCTCTCTCACCGCCTCTACAAATACATCTTTTTGAGGAACTTTTGTTTTATGTACGGACCAGTTTATAGCGGTCAGGGCGAGGGAGCAACCCCTTTTATGTGTCATGTAGTTTTAAATTACGAATTATCTGCATGATTGTTTTGAATGCCATTGAGATTTTAAATTTGAATAATGCTCTTTTTGAGTTATGGCCACTATGGTTGATGTATCGTTTACGTTTTTTTTTTCAATGTATAATACGATTTTTAACTAGTTCTAATCCTCTAATTAACGTAAAATATATGTATGATATGAGTAATTCGACATGGTTTTTAGTATAACACGAGTATAAGAAATAAAAATCTTAAATGGTGATTATGTAGTTCCGTCAAAAGATATCAACGCTGGCTGGACGTATAAAGGATTGCACCTGAGTAGAGGTCCATATAGGTTCACTTTTAAAAATTCTATTCACTGGGTATTATACTATGTTCTGAAAGTCAATTAAGAAACGTATTTTTAAGCTCCGTTTTCAATTTTAAAACCGTCCTTTCAAAGCGCCTTTTACTTTACTCAGCAAAGTATAGAATTTAACGAAGCCGTAATTATAATGCTCAAAAGAAATTTTCTTTTTTACAGCAATTTAATGAATTGCCCGGTTTTTCTTAAGACTGAATGAGTGGATGTACACATTTACTCATAAATTTTGTAATTGACCATACAAAAAAAAAACAAGTTTTAATTAAAACCCGTGAGTCCCATTGTCAGTTGTAAGATCTAAGTTGCGCGATTCCTCGAACGGCGGGAAAACTTCGGTACACACGGCTGAAAGATGGGAAAGCTTAAAAAAAGTAAAAAAGAGGCAACAGAAACTGTGTTATGAGGTAAGAAGGAGTGAGGCCACGGGCACGATCGCAATAAAACGATACTGCGTAAGG
>JAATLQ010021667.1:28594-48623 GCA_013421005.1 Heliconius erato x Heliconius himera
ATAAATTTTGTAATTGACCATACAAAAAAAAAACAAGTTTTAATTAAAACCCGTGAGTCCCATTGTCAGTTGTAAGATCTAAGTTGCGCGATTCCTCGAACGGCGGGAAAACTTCGGTACACACGGCTGAAAGATGGGAAAGCTTAAAAAAAGTAAAAAAGAGGCAACAGAAACTGTGTTATGAGGTAAGAAGGAGTGAGGCCACGGGCACGATCGCAATAAAACGATACTGCGTAAGGTCGGCGTCGGAGACCGGAACTTTTTATGTGCACTTTTTGTTCCTACGAGTAGTAGAGTAGGTATATAATGTTGCTGGGAACGTGGAGAAGAAAATCTCCTTAAGTGCGGCCAGTGAAATGAACTTGCTTTAGATTTATCTTTTTGATGTGTTTGTTCTTTGAATGTTGATGTTGTTTTCTTTTCATTGTAAGATTTTTTCAATAGTTATCTTAGGTATTTTTTAACATTATTACATTTACTATTACATTATACATTATTAGAAAATAAATAAATAAATCAGCTTCACGCTGTATCCCGCACACAGCAGGTAGCAGAGGGAACCTAGTGGTAAGACATTCCGTTCCGCATTTTCTGCCGAATTCTGGAGGCATTGCGTGTTGAATGACAGAACTCAACGCCACATTATTTTATTTAATAATAATAATCATAATTAAATCATTATAATATATTAAAATGATTGATTGTCATTATGAATTTAAATACATATAATAACAGCATTAAAACACAAGACTCATATGACAGACACCTACGTACGATCTTATCCATAACCTACGACAATATGAAGTTATACAAGTTTTACTAGTTTTTACAGACGCGACGCTAACTGATGAACTCGGAACCAGTTCAATTACTGACTCTACCCCACTTCGCGTTGAGTCCTTCATCTGATTGCATTGAAAAAGAAAGTGATATTTTTAAATGCATGTATATTGATAAATAATAAGAATTTTATGTTTTTGCTCATTTATTTTCAATAATGTTGTAATTTTTGTATTACTTCTATAAAGTAGAAAACAGTGTAGAATAAT
The DNA here is from genome assembly GCA_013421005.1 of Heliconius erato x Heliconius himera. Taxonomy (NCBI): domain Eukaryota; kingdom Metazoa; phylum Arthropoda; class Insecta; order Lepidoptera; family Nymphalidae; genus Heliconius; species Heliconius erato x Heliconius himera. The sequence continues at coordinate 29,644 of JAATLQ010021667.1, forward strand.
ATAAAAAATATAATAATAAATGGATTGTCTAAGCATTAGTAGTTTCTTTTTGTACATACATTTAAAATGAAAAAGAAGCTATAATTATAATTTTTAAAGACAAGATTAATATACTGTCAGATTTTCGTAATAATATACTTGTTTTTTATTGGAATGATCTAGAAATAATTGAACTAACGCTTTAATACTAAATTTGGATTACCAAAACTAGCCACCTGTTACTCTATGATTAACAGAGCGCTAATGTAGATGGTGAAAGGCGGAGAAAGGCGCATTTTGTCTTTTTTGCTTTGCAATATTATGTTATTTCAGTGTCATTTAGTGCATTCTCTTTTTAAGTACAGTCTAGATGAAGCTTCCGGTAATTCCGTTTCTACTATTGTATATTATGTAAATGTTTATTTAATTGCTACAATATCGTGAATAGGGTTAGGTATTTTAGACACATTTATTTTAGACAGGTATGTTATTAAATAGGTATTATGTATAGAGGTAGACCAAATTATATATTTAATTAATACAATGTTATTAGGAAGTATTTCATTTCCTGCATAAAAAAATAAATATCGTAGCAATTTTAATACCTATATTGACTTATGATCGGGCAACTCTAAAACAAGCATTACGACGCACACAACTGCAGCGGCGGGACCTCCCCCACCCTCCCCGAATCGGCGTTTTTATATTTTTGCACATTCAAAAAAAGCGAGGCAGACAAAGATGGACTGATGACGAGATCCCCGGCCCGTGTACTGGCAACAATGGTGTGCAAGCGGGACGGAATCACTTCTGACACGGCCGACGCTAAATAAAAATGTGCAAAGCGTTTCTTTTTTAGATGTGATGCTTTTTTACGTTAGTCTGCGTTCGCAATTAGTGATGTGCGGTTGTCGCATTGAGCATTAGGAATATATGGAAATAGACCACTATAGAATTCGTTAGGGCTCAGAAGCTTTTGTACTGTTTGTATAGGGCTTAGGTTTCCGGAAGCACGACCAAGGTCGACTCGACAGTTTGGGTTCGGGTGGAGAGAATAGAGCTGGGCCAATATTACTTATAGATAAATAATGAATGATGTCTGCTTCGTTAACAACAATCTGTTCCTTCTCCACCGCAATCCTTTTAACGGAACGAGTTACGGCGATCTCTTGAAGCGAATTTACACAAAAGGCTTGCGATAAAATGTTTTAAATTGTTTCATTTTGTAAAATTGGAGTATAGTTATGCTTTAAACATAATGAGGGTATTGTTTCTTGCCCCGAGAGAAACTGAGAGTAAAAATAAAATTCAAACAGTTTCTTAGAATAAGTATTTGCTTTATTTCATAATTATTATGAGAGCGCATTTCGTTGACGGCCACAAAAGATGAATGAATGGGCCCTTATTTGTATTCAAATTACATAGGACCGGCCACAAGTATCCTATACGTATTTAGCTCTATAATGTAGAGTTAAGCTCGAACAGATATACAATAACAGAATGTGACGGACTTTATATCTATATAGAGTGTATACAGATATAAAGTCTGTCATATTCTGTAATTGTATATCTGTTCGAGTACATGCACAACGACCATTGACCACGAGTGCGTCAGCTTAATTGTTCCATTTGTAGTAACCCTAAAAGCCAGGCCGCATCCACTCGAGGCCCGGCCTGCGTGAACTCTCCAGGTGCATCCCGCATCCTAATCAAAGGCACGTAACGTCGGGTGGCGCGGCTCTCTACAAAATTTAATGCTAAAAGAAAAAACACTGACAAGCCAATGCAACGCGGCCGTGTGTGCGTGCCTCACACACACATCGGCGGGCCGTGTCGGTGCATGCTTTACGCGCGGAAAAAAGTGCTGCGTTATTGATTTTTCTCTACAGCGTCGAGGGGGGTCGGGAGCTCGCCCGCGGCCTGAAAAAGTGTCTGCTGAAAAAACCCGAGACGAAAAAGCACCCCTCCCTTTTTAATTGGTAACGTAGTGTCAATAGGGCTAATCCTGGGGCCGTAATAGCCTGCTTTTGTCTTGCGAATGCATTTTTCAGTGTTGCCAGGCGACGGTTTTGAATCGCGGGTTAGCTCCTTTTGGGCTTTTTAATGAAGAGCCCCCAATTGTAATACTCGGCTGCTTTGTATTGTTGCGGGTAGTCTGCCTAGGAATAGTGTCGGGACAGATGAGATGTGCGCACGCCGTTTACTGATAGTCTTCTTTAGTTTTAATATAATAATTAGCCTTATTCACAAAATATTACCAGAGGCCGGTCTTGGCGCAGCGGCACAAAGTGTGACTGTAAAACCGACTGGTTGTGGGTTCGATCCCCACTCGAGGAGATGAAATATTTACTTAAATTTATATTTCCATTTCTGCGCTCTGGTGTCGAGGTTAAACGCGGCGTTGAGTTCTGCCACTCAACACGCAATGCCTCCAGAATTCGGCAGAAAGTGGGGAACGGTGTGTCTTAACACTAGGTTCCTTCTGCCTACCCTGCAGTGTGCGGGATATAGCGTGAAGCTAATTTATTTATTTTATTTTATTACCAGAAATACGTCACATTAGTGCAGACAGTAAGTTTGATAAATAAATATGTTGAAATACTTTCACAGATTAAACAACACTTTGTAGATCTATAGAGATATAGTGTTGGACGACCTCATTTCTAATACGTAATGCGATAAAAATCTGCACCTGTACTGTTCGTGTACTATTCGCCGCATTTATTTAAAAAAGAAATATTTAGAATGATGAAGATATAAAAATCATAAAGAGTAAAATAATTTTAAGAGCTAAGTACGATATGTGTTTATATGTACATATATGCAGTATTCAGATTATTATTTAATTGTATTATGATATGTTAATATATGATAAATATACTGTTAATTTGGCATATTAAGCTGGAGCAGTAAAGGTGAGGCTGTTAGTATACCACGAAGGGACCCCGGAAACCTATATCTGTAGTTGCAAGTCCCAGGCACTGCGCCGAGCTCTAAGTATTAATATTTATATTTGAATTTATAATTAAATGTATACAATATTTAAAGCTGCATTCTTAAGATAATATATTATTTTCAACTTCAACGCCACTGATGAAATCACATCTTTTCGTTAGTTGGAATCGAACCTACAACTAAAAATATAATCTATATAATATTTATAGGATTGATTGTTTTAGGAAATTCGTCTCATTTTCACTGTTATATTTTTCCAACTAGAATTAAAAGTGAAACGGTGAAAATTCGTATACATTCTTATTGGATTTATCCAAGGAATGAGTGGCCAATGTGGTGCAGTAAGACAGCGTCTTAAGTGTAAGGGTGATACTTATAGGTTCGATCCACTGGGGAGTGGGAATAAGTAGTGAACTAACAAAAATAAGCGGCGTTAAGTTCTGCTACTCAACACGCAATGTGTTGTTTTCCGGCGGAAAGTGGTGAATAAAATGCGTCGACTAGGTTTTTTCTGCTATTAAAGACAACATTTATAAATGAAATAAATATTTAATTTATTAACTTAAACATGTTTTAAACAAAGCACAATATGCACAATTATTTTTTTTTATATCAATAAAGCTTTTGTGTACAATAAAATTAGCAATTTCCAAGTTGTGCGTAATTGCAAACGGAAGTGCGTGACGTCACGTCCGTCAATTGAGCCACTTGTAACCATTAGCGAGGTCAGGGTTTGCCGGTTTGATTACTGTGTATTGAAATGTTTGCTTGTATTCCTTTTAGTTAGTAACTAAAGTTCAAAGAACTTAAAAAGTAATGTTTTAACTTTAAATTAGTATTTTTTTTCTTTAAATTAAAATACTTGAGAATATATGTATGTATGGAGAATATTTTAACAGAAAAAGTAAAGAGGACCTAGCCTCTTTGCTTTTTCTGCTATATCCAGAATATAGATAAGTAAAAAAAAAATATGTTAATAAGATTAAGTGCGCCTATTGTAGTTGGTGCTTTGGTAGAAAAGGTATTATTAAAATATTTGTTGTTCAAAGGAAAATAGTGAGTTTACTCTCTGTCTGATTATATTTATTTATGTTAATGACTTACTTCTCATATATGAGGAACTCAATAAAACTACTCCAATCTACAATCGTTGCAAAATTCAATCAATTATTAAACAATATAAAAATTATAATTACAGTTTCACGCTGTATTCTGCATGTTGTAGCATAGGCAGAGGGAACCTAGTTTCAAGAAAAACCGTTCTTTATTTCCCCCCCATTGATGTATTGTGTGTTGAGTGGAGGAACTCAACGTTGCGTTTTACCTTGTTATTAGAGCGAAATAAGGTAAATAATATGAACTCACAACCATCGCTTCTAAATCGCATCGTTGCCTTGTGTTGTTACCACGGTTAGAAAAATCAAAATAATTCATTTCTGCCGAATTCTGGAGGCATTGCGTACTAAGTGGCAGAACTCAACGCCGCGCTTTACCTCGACACCAGAGCGGAGAAATGGGAAAATAAATTTAAGTGACACTTTGTGCCGCTGCTCCACGACTGGCCTCATTTCCCTGAGTGGAAATGGAACCAACAATCATAGCATTTAGAATTGATCCTTGTACCGCTGCACCACGACGAATACGAAATATTAAAAACCTCTTAAAAGCACAAGAAGTACTATTTACATAGTCATATAATAATAAATATATATATGCAAATGCACAAAACTTATACAGCAGTTCTAAAACACGCACCGGCGGCATTGACCGCGCATTACGCAACTACTTGACATCAATAAAGCGCAGACAGACGGACAGACGGCGACCAAGTTCATGTTATGCGATACTCGGACATTGTCACTGTAAACATATTTATTATATTTATTTCTATCTTATGAACTATTTTGTATAGTGGTTATACTAATATAGGTAGTTGCTACTTATATGTATATGTATTTTTAACATATAGCAGGGTAGGCTGAGGAAATATAGTTTTGAGGCTCTGATACTAACTAATACGCATCACCAAGTTCTCGATAGTGTGAGCGAGTGCTTGTTGAGTTGCGGAATTCAACGCTGCACTTTGTCTTGTTACTAGAGCGAGTAAATAACAATAATTTATAACTTCAAGTGCGAATCGAACTCACAATGACGGTTTATGAGTCTCTGATTGATGTTAGTAAAGTTGCTTGGATGATCTAATAATGATAAGAAGTTCAAGTATCACTTTTAACAACTGAGTATGTACATATAGGTATATTGAAATATAGGCATTTTGCCAGTATGCCTAGACAAAATAGGTGGTGAATACCAAAAAACACTCACGGTCACAAAATAAAGAAAATAACGAGATTTTACATTCTACTGCTTGCTTATATGTCTACAGTTGTTACAAAAATATAAATGATAAAAAAATATAGTAGAAAGAAAAATGAAAGAATTCGGTTACAGCAGTTGATGTAAACAAAAGTTTGTTTAGTTTCTTTATTACTTTGGTATAGTTATTAGTTATTACTCTGTTTTTACCAAGATTTTTTTCTGCACTATATATAGATTAATTTAATGCCAGTCCTTTCTTGTTATCTGGGGTTATTTCTGTTATAGTAAAAGAAAAGTACAATCTTTTACCCAAAAAAAATCTTAGACAAAACAACGTTCAATATTTTTAATCACATGTTTATTTAAGCAAGTGTTTTTGCGTGAAAGTGGAACAAACATGCATCCATCCATCTCATAAACTTATAAAAGTCTTCCGTTACTAATGCACGCTGAAATTTACTTTCAAGAGTTCTTCTCTCTTCTATTAGGCAGAGGGACCTTAGTGTTAAGAGAATCCGCTCCTCACTTTCCGCCGAATTCAGGAACCATTCCGTGTTGGGTGGCAAAACTCAACGCCGCTTAGCCTCGACATTGGAGCTAACAAATCAAAATATAAAATTTTATATACTCAACGACGGACCACGCCATGTCTGGCCTTTTGGCCTTAAGAAAACTGTTGATTTTACATTTTACAGTCCGCACAAACAAAACCGCGTTCGACCGCTAGTCACACACAACAACACAGAATTGAAGCAGTAATTCCATAACAAGTACAAAAGGAGTGCAACATCAATCATCAATAAAGCGCAGACAAGGCTCAGACGGCGCGCGGCGGTGAGCAACTCGCGTTATCCGATACCGTGGTATTGTTGTCGTCTTTGCGATCTTTTGTCTTTTTTTTTGTGGGTTTTTTTCGTTTTTTTTTTATTATTTGTGTGTGAGGTTTGTGTATGTGATTATGTGTTTGATTGCATGATGGTTGTGGGTTTGATTTTGGTTGGGGAAGTGATTGTATTTAAATTATGTAGTTTTTTTAGTAAAGTAAGAAAATGTGCGGTGTTAGATTTGCCATTCAACACGCAGCATCAAGAAATAGGCCAAAAAGCCCTGGGTGTACTGATATATTTTTTACGTCTATACGGTACAAAGCCGCAGTCGGTACCGTGGTCGGAAATAAGAGTGAAACTATTCTCTATCTCACTAAAAATTAATTATCTCGGATGGCTTCACAATTTTTTATCAATTTGTGAATATAAAAAAACAGTGTTATCTATTTAAATAATGGGTTTGTATTTTATTTTTTATACAATTAAATATATTTACAAGGATAAGCGTAAGGCCAGTAAAGCAAGTATCTACTCCACCGCCATAAAACTGCCGATATAAAATCACAAAACTTTAAGCGCTATAACGCGTTATACTTCGCAGAAAGTTGTGTGGCGCAAATGTAAGCGAGTTGCGGGTTGATCAAGAACGATGGTAATGAATACTAAAAGCTACTTTGTTTATTTAGATGTAAAAAAAATCCTTTTTTTTAGTACTAAAAAAACTATAAAAGTATTGTTTTTTAATTATTTATTTTTAAATAAAAAAATGGTATAAAAGATATCAAATATTTTATATTTATTTAATCTTATGCGATTTCTATTTAATTGTAATTGTAATCGATGATTATGATTAAATTATTATCATTAAGTATATTTTATAAGTACAATACTACCATACCGAGAATACTATAAATTTCCAAACTTCAGAAAGATAAGATAAATTTCATGGCCTACGAAACCATTTTCAAACATTATTTGAAAAGGAAGCGCAAACTTTTAGTCCATAAAAACGTAGGTGCTATATTCCTTCTACATAAAAGATAATATTTAAGCGCCGTCACGTTTTACACCATACGTGGCGTGTTTCCGTGGCTTCTCGTGTTCACGCGACGGTATGCCCCATACAACCAAACTACCAAGTTCTTATTCAAAATTTATGAATTTTCTTAGGAGCGATTTAGTTAGAGTTGCTTACTGTATATTTTTTTAGCTCCTTGCTATATACCTCATACTCGTATAATATGGTAATGCATTAGAAATATAATAATTAATTACTCTACTAGTTGAATAGCGTTTTGTCTTGTTATCAGGAAAAAATCGAATATTTTTTTTTCCCCCGAGTGGAAAACCAAACCTACAACCGTCATGTTTGCAATCATATGTAGTGCCGCTGTGCCGTGACGGTCGTTGACTACAAAATTCTTAGAGATCTAGTTCGCGTTGCTTACTGTACATGACAGACAAAAATTGTAAACGCGGCTCGTTCATAACTTATTTATGCAGTTTTAGTACTTTATTTATGCCGATGTCTGATGCTACTTATTTCTGTATGTAGAATTAAAGTTAATGATGTCGTTAAAAGGTTAACGTTTTTGATGATCGCGTTGTGACATGTCTTTTAAAGATATGGGGACTTTTATGTATTTTTTATATTTTTGAAGTAAGCACTGACCGAAAACTAGAGTAAATTTTATTCAAACAACAATATTTTTACTACCAGGGCTTTAAAATATAAATATAATTCTTTTCAGTCCGATTCTAATACACAACCATCGTTTGTACACGTCCATATTACACCATGAAGGTGTTCTATCAAAATACACACTAAAAATATTAAAAGATTTAAAAAAAAAAAAAAAAAATAAAAATTAGCTTCACGCTGTATCCCGCACACAGCAGGGTAGGCAGAGGGAACCTAGTGTTAAGACACTCCGTTCCCCACTTTCTGCCGCATTCTGGAGGCATTGCGTGTTGAGTGGCAGAACTCAACGCCGCGCTTAACCTCGACACCAGAGCGAAGAAATGGAAATATAAATTTAAGTAAATATTTCATCTCCTCGAGTGGGAATCGAACCCAGAACCAGTCGGTTTTGCAGTCACACCTCGATGGGCAACCCTAAGTTAATTGACTTATTTGATAGAAAATTAGGCACTTTCATATTAAAAGAGGTGTGTAACAGTTTTGTAAAGGGAATTAGTTATGAAATATCCTTTTTTTTGGTATTTAATATTTTATTATTGTTTTATCCAATGTAAGTAAACTTTTTATTATAAAATATATTTGTTTTTCTTTAATAATTAGGATGCCTGAAAAAAATATAAAATAGTAAATAACATTTTAAAAAACACGTGAAAGTCTAAGAATTAATTCTCTACATCTCTATCTATAAACCTAGTAACAATAAAAAAAAGAGAGATTACAAAAACTTTAAACTTTAAGCTTTTTTAAGTAGCTTTAAATCCATATTCAAGATGAGCTAAACAGCCAAGCGTAAACCAAAACTCAAAACTCAAAGCTCACCCTTCATTATATCGAGGGTAACGCATATTCGTGCGTATTGACCCGGCAGTTGTCAAGGCCAGGATCAAGTTCAAGGGCGGGGAGCCTTGCTACAGGTGGACTCCATCAAAGTTGAACAGTAAAGTTTCTTATATTACTTGGCTAAGCCTACGGTTTTGTATGAAACTTTGCCAATTTTTTTTTCGGATTAAGCTTAAAGTTTTCTAAATTAGCTTTACGTGTTTTTTTTTTAGATCGATTAAGGAGATTTATTGATTATGTGTATAATTTTATAAATTTTGTTTCAATGCTTACTACTCTGTAAGTTCCGGAGTGTATATGATGTCATTTTAGATAAGTTGGATGCGTATATTACTCTTAAAGAAACATTTATATATCAACGAAAAATCTTTTTCTGATCTATTTAGTTAAGGCTCGGTTAATGAATGGTCTTTCCTTCCAGCTTAAAAATGTAACAAATACTTTTTTTGGAGTATCTCGTAAAAATAATCTAAAAAAATATATTTTCTGTACAAAGGTTATAATTTTATATTTTTATCTATATATATATATAAATGACTTTTCAATGGATTTAATAGTTAAAATGACAGCCAGCACTTTCTTTAAAACGAAACGTCGTTGAAGTCAGTAAAATATTAATTTCATTATATGAACATTTAATGATTTCATATAAAAATTTGCAAGTTCATCGCAAATTATAATTTCCATTGATGGCTAAGAAATAAAATCCGTCAAGTACGTCCGTCGTATAGAGTTGAAATTGACTTAAACTTTTATGACTAACTTAATACTCTCTTAACGACACTTAACTTGGTCTCGCTACGAATATTTATCGTTGATCTCTTCAATATGTATCTATATGAAATAAGCATATTGCTTTCATTTATAATTATTTATTATATTATATAGTTTGTTGATTTGTAATAAATGCTTGACTTTGGAAGAACAAGTATTTTTTTTAGCTTCACGTTGTATCCCGCACATAGCAAGGCAGGCAGATTTTTTTTTATCAAATTTGAGCTTTTTTTTTTCTTTTTCTCTTTTTAAAACGTCAACAAAAAGTATTCACAAACAAAATTTGTTGCAAGACAACACAACAACAGTACATGTTCAATAGAAACACAAGGGAACTAGTAGGTATTTTATTTTGAACTTAGATATAGGAAACTTAGTAGCCAACCCAAGAATAAGTCTTCAAGCTATAAATCAGACTCTACATCCCCAAAGGAGAAGTGCTTGGAAGTTTGCACTAGCATGTACTCAACATACATTGTTTATGACAAACCACCCTTGTTTTACAGAATAAATAGGGGTAAATATTCGTGCGTATTGACCCAAGGGTTGCGAAGGCCGCGTTCAAGTTCAAGGACGGGATCTTATCAACAGGTGTAGGGGTAATGTTGACGTTATATAACTTGGATACGCAATTTTGTCAATATTTTTGACCTAATTTATAGTTATATTTAAATAATAAATTATTTTTTAATGCTGGGTCATTAAAATACAGTATAAGGGAAGAAAAATGTGTTTTTGTAAATTAAATATCAAATTAATTTTATGTTGCTGAAGATGTTTATTATTACTTATAGTATATGAAAATAATGATAAAAATGAATCATATATATATCGCTCATTTGGTGCAACAATGACGCAATTGTTCTTTAAAAAAAAACATTAAAATATGTCAATGTAAGTGAAAAGACTGCAAAGTTTCATGTCGTCTTCTGAAGTATTTCAAAAGTAGAAATATGTAATTGTTCACTAATTAAGCGATATGATAGAGTTTAGAGTTATTATTCTTTACAATAATAAAATGGTATAACTATACTAATAACCAGTAATTTTTGTGAATAAGATAAGAATAAGAAAACTTTGATATTTTTCAAATATCTTATCATAAATACAGCAATAAAAGCTGCAAAGAAGCCTTCATCAATACATACATATATATTAATAAAAATAACTTCCGTTTCACTAAAATTAAACGGTAGCTAAAATAAGCTATAAATTAGGACGTTTATAGCGAACTGTTATCGCGGCCGGACGTTTGATAATACTAAGTTTGTAAACTCACAGGCTGGGCGTGATGGTACACGTGATGTTTGTAAACTTTTCTAGTGCGGTGTAGCACGTGATCGTGATTACCTAGTGTGATTAGAAGTAAAGCTTTTATGATTTTTTTTGTAGTATCACGCTCTATCCCGTATTTAGCAGGGTAGACAGAGGAAATCTAGTGTTAAGACACTTCGTTTCCATCCAATTTTCGAGACATTGCGTGTTGAGCAGCGGAAATCAACGCTGCACTTTGTCTTGAAACTGGAGCGAGGAAATAAAAAAATATTCATTTTACTGAATGCATATTGAACCGACAACCGTCGTGCTTACAGTTAATATGCTGTGTCTATGCGCCACGGGCTTATTAATCCGTATAAGATGTTGGGTAGAATTTAGATAGAAAAGGTGTTGAGCTTTTGTAGTATAATTTTTATATTAGAACTTCTTATTAGAAAAATGGTGATAGTAATAAGATGTTATTTATGTTTTGTTTTGATGTTATTTATGTTTTTGATGTATTATTAAAATATTAATTTCTCTATAAATGTAGAGAATCGAAATATTGTTTTAGACAAAATTTTAGTTCTGTTTAAACATAGAATTAGTAATCATATGAGCAAGGATGCAAAGCACATAATACCATGATTCTTATTATTACTAATTCGAGAAAATCAATAAAGGTTATTTATAATTCCTTTGTAAAGATAAGGCCCTCAAGGCGCAATACGACGGTTTTGGGTTTGATTCCGACTTTAGGAAATTAATTATTATCATTTCCTGGCTCTGGTAACAAGATAAAGTGCGGCGTTGAGTTCTACTCTGCCGTAATCTCGAAAATGAAGGAAAGTGCCCTTTCGGCCCACATTTTCAATACTAGGTTCCCTAATTTTAAATTCCTCGATAACCTAATAAGGTTCTGTCATATTGTTTTGAATCTAACATCACAACCATAGTTCAGAACACAAAATTTTCACAAGCCCCAAGCCACACGGGAAAAACAAAAATATCTTTGGGAAAATCTATAGGTGATACGGTCATTTCGCGAATTATACGGTTTCCAATGACTACCACTCAGTAATAGATAATTGGTCAGAGCGGTTCGGTAGAAGCGTGAAGTAGCACCATCTGATTACCGGCGTACCGTGAAGCAGAACATTGGCTCTAATCTATACGGGTTTTGTGTAACCACACTCTAACTGTAAAATTGTGTAAAATAACTAAATTTATGTGATCCATACAAATGTTTGTGTTATTGCTTGCGGTTGTGTGGAAATTGCTCGGCTAATGTTATTGATAAAAGGAGTTTTGTCTTTTTTTTATATATTGTGAATAGTTTTGTGTGCTCTGTAAAATTTTTTTTTGGTTTGTAAAAATATTTTGTAATTTACAGCGTGATAATGTGTAACTTAAAACCAATGTCTGTAAATAAGTAGAATAGAGAATGCATATAATATCTTAAAAATATATAAAACGGCTCATCTCAAATGACTAAAATATATGATTATAAGACATAATTATAATAAACAAAACGAACGAATATTTGCAGAGAAACCGCGACGTTGAGCCACTCAACATGTAATTTCTCTGAAATTTGGTGAAAAGTGGGAAAGGAGTGTCTAAACGGCAGGTTCCCTCTGCTCTGGTTTGCGGGGCTACGAAAAGCGTAAAAATGTTTTTTTTACAAAACAACCTTAACTTAAACTTAACTTAGCTTCACGCTTATCCCTAGCGGGGTAGTCAGAGAGAACGGAGCGCTAAACGCTACGGTCTCTACATACCTTTTTCATTAATAACACACTTTCATAAATTATTGTTAATTTATATAACTACTAATTTCAGTTACTTATGTAACAAAGAGTACAATAAAATGAAATATATATTTTCTATACTTATAGATTTACTTCGGTGGTAGAACTTGAAATACCAGGGCTGTAATTGATCAAGCACGTGGAAGTACTACGAGGGGGATTAGTATTATGTTTAATTTCATAAAACAATGCTGGCGCGGGTCCTTAAAAATACATGCTGTATATGTAATAAATGTGCAAAATAAAAATGGCTGCCTTTGTTTAGGTTTATGTCTTTTTTAATAGGATAAATATATGTAGGATTTGTAAGAAAATTTTAGTTTCATTATAACACATTACTTATAGTAATTATGTATTATATAATTTAATGTATTTTATATATTTATTGTGTAATTCAAAACTTTTATTTTCTTACATATTTAGCAAAAAAATAATTTAATCTGTGAAGTTTTTTTTAGTGATGTGTGAACTTTAATGTTTGTGTCTTTTGAAAATAAAAAAACGTAAGCAGAAAATAATAAGAAATATCTGTGAAACAATTTGTTAAATTAATTCACTCAATAAGGATAAAAAAGAAAAAAAACTTAATAAAATATCTTATCTCATACAACAAAACCTTCAATTCCCAAGTAGAGCCCAGCAACAAAACATAGCTAAATAACTTCAAAACTAGACAGACCAGCACTAGCACACAAAATGCACATTATATCGACCTTGGCCTTTACGTCGGGATGCACCACATTTGCATATAAACGCAGCCGACGGCGATACGATTATCGCGGACCGGACCGGTTGGTTCACGCAACCAGTTTCGTCTTGGAAAAGTGATAGTACTTATTTGTGTGGAACGTATAGGTTTTTTGGTGCAGTGTGGGCTATGGTGGTGGGATTTACTTTCGGTTTTAGTTTTAATTATATTTTTGAATATATATATTTTTTAATTTTTTAATATATAATTTGTTATGTGCCAACATTTTTTGAAATGTAATATTATTATACATACAATGTCATTATACTGAAAGTGGATTCAAAAATATGTATGGAGAACATTCAATTACTTGGCTATTAAAATTTAGTAAATTAAAAGTATTTTGATATTAAATATATAATGTTAGTAGCCTGTGACTGTATTATTAATAAAATAATATTTGTTTGGGGAGATATTTGTTTTTAATGTACTCATTTACCATTAAATTGTCAAAAATATAAATTATATATATATATTGCCTTTCAATAATATAATTATAGAAATATTATTATTTATGATTTTGTAATTCAGCAGAAAGTGGAGAATGGAGTGTTTTAACACTAGGTTCTCTCTGCCTACCCCGCTGTGAGGGATACAGCGTGAAGCTGATTTATTTTTTATTATTTTTTATAATATTTTTTTAAAGATCAATTCTTGATTTTAATTAATTATAAGCCCACACAACAGTTATCTAATAACAGTTGCTACGATTGGCTTTTAATATATTAACCTACAGGTTTTACATTCATACAACGTTTTTGAATTAAATAGAGTAAATACTAAATATTAATAACTCATTTTATTATAAATATGACTGTATTGATTGCTTGGCTTGAAATAATTTATTTTAAAAGAAAATATTTCAATTTAAATATTTTTTATTTAGAGGCCAGTGGCGCAGTGGCACGAAGTGTGACTGTAAAATCGACTGCTTGTGGGTTCGATGCCCACTCGAGAAATTGAAATGTTGATTTACATTTATATTTTTATTTCTTCGCTCTCTGCCTACCGTGTATGCGGGACACAGGGTGAAGCTGATTTAATTTTTAATTTTAAAACATTTTTCATAAATTCATACTATTGATTGATTGCATGTAGGAGTACATATATTCTAAATTGAAAACTATAATTAATTAAGTATCATAATTATAAATAAACCAGATTTTAAGTTAAATTGAATTTGTTATAATGATCATAATATATTGTAATAAAATTTATGTATTTTATTTCTTATATTGTACAATATAAAAAACGAAGTTATATACAACTAAGAAAATAACTTGATGGCGTCTTGGCGCAGAGGTAGAAGCGACTGTAAAACGCAACGGTTGTTGTTCGATTTCCACTTGAGGAAATGAAATATTTAATATTTTACAAATAACAAAGTAAAGCGCGGCGTTGAGCTCCTCCACTCATCATACAATGGTTTAAGAATATGGCGGAAAGTTTTATTTTAAATGAATCAATAGCATTTAAATACATATGTACATTAATATCTTTATAATAATCTTGGATAGAATAGGAAGTATGTAAACCATTATTACTTAGTTCTTTTTCTCGCTGTATCCCGCGCATAGCAGGGTAGGCAGGTGAAACCTGGGAATTTAGTGTTAAAGCACTCCGTTACTAATAAGAGCCTTCCGTTTACCACTTTCCGCCGAATTCTGGAGGCATTGCGATTTGATGCCGTCTTTACCTCTTTACCAAAGCGAGGAAATTAAATTTTTAAATATTTTATTACCTCAGGTGGGAATCAAACTTACACACAGTCCCACGCTTGTACTGCTGTGCCACGACTTGAATCCAATAACCTAATTGATGTTAATATATTTTGTATTTTTATAATAATGATAATTAATGTTTTTATATTCCCGGTCTAGAATTAAGTGCAGTGTTCTCTCTAAAATAAGCAGAAATAGAGAAATGGAATGTTGATAGTCTTTATTCTCTCCTTGAGTTACGCAAAAAAGTTTTGGGTGGCAATTAGCAGTATAATATAATAGCTTAGGGTTACAGTATCTTAATTTTTATTTTTTTAAAGTTATGAAATCATCGGTCGTAGATAAAGTAGACAATGTAGTCTCATACTATTTGATTGTCATAAAAAAAAGGAAGCTTTACAATACAAGCGACTATTTCTGTAAAACAATAAAAAATGTCATATCTTACATTTTAATTTACTAAAATTTATTAAGTTGTCTTAAATTATTCTTTATTTAGAATATAGGATAATATATAGAGTAGTAGAGAAAATATTTACTTCCACTATAAAATAAATGTAAGCCCTAATTATAATCAAAACTGCAGCTACTGTCTCATACCTATAAAAATTATAATTTAAAATTTATATAAACATATGAATACATAAATAATTTATTATCAATTGACTTTTAAAATGTGACAGCTCCAAATTTATTGTAAGCTTAATAGTTTATTGTGACTAAGCGAACCTTACAATTCTTAAAATTTTATAAATCTAGAATTTTATTATATTTAGATTTATAATTTAGGTATTTCCCTGGTTTTATTACATAGAATGCTTTGGGTATTCTTCACTAACTCACACTAAATTGATAATCGAAGAACGTAGTGTATTATTATGAAATATTTTCTGCCTCAAAACGCACACAAAGCTTTAATAAAAGAAATAAAAATATATATCAATGCTCGGATTTTTTATTATATACTCTTTATCACATTAATAATCGCCTCATAAGTACGTACTTACAGTGTAATGCAGATTATTAAAGTATTTATATTAGTAATAAAACGTTTTAGTATAAAATTAAAAAAATATATATACGTTTTGTTTTAGAAGGTCCGCGACGTTTTATTGCCGACTGATCGTAAATAAGTTACAAAAAAGCTTTAAAAAGGTTGTAATGTTATTGTCGTTCGGCTGAACTTGGCGTATCTGTCCTATATATTTCTTTTATAGTCTGTGCTGTAAAAAGAGCGCGTAATAAAAATTAAGGAGAGTATCTTGTATGAATTTACATGTTTATAAACTAGTGATTTGTTTTGTCTGTTTTTTTTTAAATGTTCTTTTATTTTATACGGAAAATTGTATAATACAAGATCTTTACAACTAACACTTTTTGGGTTCTTCCTTTAAGGTTTTATTTGCTTTAGAACGTTACAATTTTGCAATGAAAATAAATATGGTGGATTATTATATTTAAATTATCCCCTATTCTATTAAAAAAATGAAAACAACATTAATTATTAATATTTTATGATATTTACCTTTGGGATTTTATTTAATGTTATAAAGAATTAATTACAGATAATATAATTTAAAATATTTAATTGAGTACTATTTCAGAAACATATGTAACCATATAAAGGATTAACAGCTAAAACATAATACTTTCAAAGTTTTGTATTTATTATAATGCCGCCAAAAATTTATAACTATAGCTAAATAAAGGGCGGCTTTTTCAAATTAGAATAAAAAATTACCTGTGTGACAATAATCTTCCAGATAGTGCCTCGCCGCCCGCTGCACAATCGAGTAGTACAGGCTCACAGAAGATGCAAGCGCCATTTTACCTCTTCTTCTCGCTACTTCTGTCCGTCCGTCGATATACTTTACTCCGAGTGTGTTACAGTTTCATTGGAAATTAAAGAAACTCAAGTATGAAAAAAACTCAAACCGTTTCAACTGCATTAGTTTGTGATTGGAAATAAACGTAATTAAATGAACGAACCAAAATAAATAAAAGAAACCTAGTTTGATAAGTTGCGGTTACCGGGAATTTTGCCGAAAATTGTTTTTGTGTACGAAATTGTTTCACGTTGTTCCATTTTTTGGAGGTCCGAAAAGTCACAATTTTTAAATTTTAGCGCACATGACGCGATAAACCGCCGTCCGATACGCGAAATGAAACACGTAAGAATAAAATAAATAACGCGGTGGATGCGGGCGGCGCGCGCCGCGGTGTCAGCGAGACTGCCGCCCGACTCACTTTTTTTTTACTTCCCCTGCCTGGGATGCTGAAACGTACAGCCGATCGCCTTTATTATCGGATTTGTGATTTTTCATATAAATATTGCTTTAAAATATTCGGGAAATTGGAGTTCCTCGTGTTTTTCCTATTGTATATTTGATATTTTGTCTCATAAGATTTTTCATCTGTCCCACTAAAATTGTATTAATCATGATTCTAATAACAATAAATAAATAAAAGAATAACAAAGTACTAAAATTAGCTTAAAGTTATATAATTGATAATATATTAATAATTTATAACAAAAAAAAATACAGAACATATATTAAAAATGTGTTCAACATGAATAAATTTGCAATGTGAATAATAAATAAAATATTCTAATCAGATTCGTATTAGCGGAACGATTTGCAAGCGCCGTGGTGAAAAGGCGGGAAAATAAGTTTCCCGCCGACTACTCGAGACATGCGTACAGAAGACGGCCACTTGTAAGGACGTTCGAAATTTGTCTAATAACCTCAAAACAATAATAACATTGTATAGTTAAGTTCTGTTGTGTTTTCTTATTTAAATATACTTGTTTTAGTGTATATTTAATATTATATTTATATTTTTAATTAAGATTTGAGTTATATATGATGTATAGTGTCGTTTTAGCAATTAATTGTTCATTTTTCTTATGGTGTATTTCTCATATGAATTAAACAACTGTATATATATATTGGAATGTGATATAATTAAAAAAAAACCAATTAAATTATATTATTATACACAAAAGCATATCATCAATTATCGTATATCAATTCGCGAGGTTCTCATAATGTTATATTATTTAGTAGACAGCTTATCGTCAACATAATCGGATGCTGTGCAATTATGACGAAACCCTTTAAAAACGATTCGCGTAAAAATAAGGAAAAAAATGAGAAAAATGTTCATCAACGCGACACGACACCCCTCGACCCCCTGCGGGGCGGCGGGAGGTGCGAGCGGGACAGCGCTACTAACATATAGCTATACCCCTCGGTGCATCGCAGTACAACTTTCATACTAAAACTACCCGCGTTGCGCAGATACGCCTTTATTATTGAAATGCCTTATAGTAGTATATTTAAAATATATTTTCAACCTAAATTCTAGGTTATTAGGATTTATATTCGATAGGTTTTGGCCCCTGCACATTGCGTGCTGTCCCGCTAAAGTTTTGGACCCGTGCATCTGTGAGCACACCCACACGTGAACGCTAAGTTTAGCCCGTGTCCGAACACACTGCACCTACGCACACATAAACGAACTTCCTTGTGAAGTGTCGCTGTGTGAGTACCCACAGTTGTGTGCGTGCAAAAGTTGATATTGAAGTTTTCGGTAGACTTTCTTTGTGTCAGTAATTTTTTTCGTGGAGTTGCGCCAGTGTGCGCGGGTCAGTGTGATTTTTTTCAAGTTTTTCTCTACGCACACCAGCGCGCTTTGTTTGTACGCTGCTGTTTGCCTGTGTGGGGAGAACGCCCGTTCTTTGTACCCGGGGATTGTAAAAAATGTCGTATTGGATTCTAGCTGTGCTAATGAATGATAGATACGAATGGTATTGGTACTCCTACACTCGAAAATCTGATGCGGAATATGCAAGTATGTTTTTTTGTGCATACGTCGGTGCTCTTTTTGAATATAGAAATTTGGAATTGAATTCGTATTTCTGCGTGCATTTTTGTCGATGGGAGTGATTACTATTTGAGTGGGATTTTAATTTGATTAAAAACGGTATACCTTTCATATGGAAATATGGTATTGCTGTATGCACACGGGCATGCATATTGCATA
>JAATLQ010021667.1:48633-69849 GCA_013421005.1 Heliconius erato x Heliconius himera
ATGGTATTGGTACTCCTACACTCGAAAATCTGATGCGGAATATGCAAGTATGTTTTTTTGTGCATACGTCGGTGCTCTTTTTGAATATAGAAATTTGGAATTGAATTCGTATTTCTGCGTGCATTTTTGTCGATGGGAGTGATTACTATTTGAGTGGGATTTTAATTTGATTAAAAACGGTATACCTTTCATATGGAAATATGGTATTGCTGTATGCACACGGGCATGCATATTGCATATGTCACTAGTGCTTTGAGTAATGTTGCTTATGATCCCGCGACTATTGGAAACGTTATTCCAGTAATTACATTTTATTTTAATTTTGTTCTCTGATGCACTATCAGAGCTATCGATTTTTATATTCGTTCCCATTAAAATTGCTTTCCTTTGGTAAAATAATGAAATTGAACCCGAAAACACTAGATATGTGATCTATTTCTTTATCTTTGTGGATCTCGTACGTTTAAGGGTGCAAAGAGAATTTTAGCATACGATTACACAGTTCTTCATTATCCTCCTATATAGAGTAGAGCGCGTTGGAATCACTCTGTGTAATTACGTTTTTTAAGTATTTTTATAGCTTTATTATTTTTCTCGCATATCAGTAGGCAGAGGGAACCTAGTGTCAAGCCACTCCATTTTCCACTTTTTGTTTAAGTTTCAAGATGTTGTGGGTTGAGTAGAGGGACTCTTTGCCACACTTTGTCTATTGGAATGGGAAAAAGAAAATAATTTAATTCTCCAAATAAAAATTGAACCCACAACCGCCATGCTTACATTCAGAGGCTCTCCACAGCCTTAATATTTCCTGAGTATCTATAAATATTTTAAATATTTTTTAAATATTATTTTTTTAGCTTCATGCTACCTGCCTACACGTAGCAGGGTAGGCAGAGGGAACATGGAAACCCCTAGGATTAAGTCACTCCGTTCCCCATTAAGACACTTTCGTTTCTGCGCGCTTTAACAAGTCGAGGATCGATATATTAAATATTTCATTCCCCCGAGTGGGAATCGAACCTAAAACCGTAGGGTATACAGAAACACTCTTGTTGTGTCCCTGAGCCACGGCGGCTTAATAAGCACGTTTGTGTAACATATATTGTAATAATTGTGTAGAGTGTCACAAAATGGCAAGAACATAACTGCCAAACCTGGTCAATCAGCTATGTTTCTGTACATATACTTGTGATACTTCAATTATAATTATAGCTTGTTAAAATGTCAGGGTTAGTTGCAGTAAATGAAACATAATTTTATATTATGTTTGATGCTGTCAATTAATTGGATTTATATTTAAAAACGACAAGCGCGCGTCAGGCTCGCCCATCGAGGGCTCCGTACAAAAATTGGAAGTCTTAAGTTTTTTGTGGATTTCAGGCTTATCTTAGCCAGAGCCCTTTCATCTGATACTTCACTTAAGTTAGCAGCCTACAACCTGTAGATGTTAGCTGCCATATTTCATAATTCTAGGTTATCCGAATTTACTCTATTCATTTTGATTTCCTTTATAGTGTCGAAATGCGTGTTTTTTGCTACATAAACGGCCATATCTTTTTTTAAGTAAATGTCTAAAAAGGTTTTTTCAGGAAATCATAAGTAGGTATCCCGTATCTAGGTCGAATTTCAACTCGATATCTCCAATCGTTCCTGAGTTAAAAGGTCTTAACAGACAGACAGACGGACGGACGGGCAACAAAATGATCTTATAAGGGTTCCTTTTTCCGGTTAAAGGTACAGAATTCTCATATTTGTTTTGTTATTATACTTGAAAAATAATATTTTCTTTTCTTAAAGCCGTGTATAGCAAAGTAATCAGAGAGAATCTAGTGTTAAAGCAATCCGCTTTTCATTTTCTGCCTAAATTTGAGATATCATATGTTGGCTGGTGATTTTACTTTTGCTTTATCCTTTCATTTGTTTTGTCAAATAATTCTCTCGAGTGGGGATCGAACCCACAACCGCTTAAAGTCAGCCGCCGCCAAGATGACTACAATTTTTTTTAACCTTAAGCTGTATCCCCCATATAGCATGGTAGGCAGAGAGAACTTGGAAACATGTACAATATTTCTCATTAAGCACTTCCGTTCCCTACTTTCCATACTTAAGGTATTGTGCGTTCTGTGGCGGAATTCAACGTCGCTCTTTGTCTTGTTACGAGAGAGAGAGAAAATGATAATATTCAATATTTCATTCCCTCGAGTCCAATCGAACCCACAACCATTGCGTTTCTAGTCACATGCTAAGGCGCAGTGCTAAGCCACGAAGACCTCAATTCATTACAAATAAAAAGTTATGAAAATTTTCTTTACACGACAATCAAATCTGTGTACTCGTACTTGCACGTCGAAATGGAAAAATACCTTAATTGGAATTTTATATACAAAAATAATTATAATTTTGTAGTTATTTTTTTACCGCTAGCGTATAGTTAAATTATTAAATAAATAATCAAAATGGCTTATTTATAATAATAAATAGCATTATTTCATGTACTTAGTTTATTACATATTCAATTTATAAATACTTACATAAATATATGAATGTATGTAGTTTAAATTAAACTTAATAGTAACCTTCGAATATGGACTTCCTCAATTCTCCACTCTCTTTACTCGATATAATCGCGCATTACATAAACTTTGTCTATGGTCGAAATCACAGAACATTGAAACTAAAATCATAATATAATTTTATTGAACTCTATATAATTATTTATTAGTCTTTGAGTCAAGTCGAATTTTGGTATTCACTTTGTATCCAGCACATAGCAGGAAAGGCAAAGGAATATAGGGACCTAGTGTTAAGACAGTTGCGTTTACCCATTTTCCGTCAGTTTTTGAGACAATGCGTGTTGAATGGCGGAACTCAACGCCGCGCCATGCCAACTAACGGAAAACTTAAATATGGAATATTAAGGCCATCGTAGCGCTGTGGCGATGCGTTCCAATTATCGAGCCTCCAACCCTCGTGTTTACAGTCGTACACTTATGCCACTGCGCCACGATGCAGTAATATTTTTTTTAATAATCATAAATTTCATAGTTTGAACAATATGAATTCATTATTATACATCAATATTAACTTTTTTTTTAATTTCAAAATATTTTTTACGTAATTGTATAGTAACTTAAAAATACAATTAATTTATGAATTACTTTATTAAAAAAAAATATGCAATATTTCAAATATTTAACAATATATTTCTATAATTTTATTAAGTCAACTACTAAATTTGTTCTTGTCGCATATTACTACTAATTACTTATTTAAATTCCCCATTTTGACCACTTCACAGATAGTTCCTCCTTATATTTTTTGACTGTAACAAAAAAATTACAAAAAAAATGTAAATTCATTTCTTACATTGTGCTATTTCTAAGAAATCTCATGTTCTGTGGCAACCACAGAGCAAATCACGAGAGCTCCACATTCGACCACATTATTTACATTTCACTTTTTGCAACCAGTGTTGTCTGGTACTTCATAATTCGTCTAAACTGTCTTAATTTTATTACTTTTATGTAACTAACTTAGCGGAAGTTCTCAAAAGTAAGAAAAAGATTAAAGAATTCTTCTTTATATTGTGTTATCCTATTTTACTTATAAACTAGCGACCCCCTCGCGGCTTCGCCCGTTTAAACTATTGAATTATTTACTTAATATAGTGAATTACGTTCGTGTTTTAATATATCTATAATGTAAGTTTACAAAGCACTTTAGTTTTCTAATGTGAAAATTATTAAAACAAACCTCAGGTTGCAAAAAAAAACAACTTTTCGATACTTACAATAAAATCGTAACTCATCGGTGTACACTAAGTTAAGTAAACTAAGTACTAAAAAATTGTTTTACAGGTATTTAATAATGTAATAGAACTTGGTCAGTTTGTGCGTTTGTTCACGCTAACGACATTCAGTTTCATCCAGTAGTTACCGGTATTTTGAGTAATTTGTATTTTTAGCTTCATATTTTTATTAAAGAAACTAGTAAAAACCGGGATGAACCCCAAAAAAATGTATTTCCAGACCTCGAACCCGCGCCTCCTGGAAACCGACCAGGCGCTCTGACCACTAAGCCGGTTCATATTTTTATACGTTTTCTAAATAAGTATTTTTTTTTCCTAAGTGTGGAATAACACCTTAAAAAATGTAAAAAATGTGATGTAATTTTTAGTTAACAAAAAACCACTCATTCATCTATTTTAATGATTTTGTTATAAAATATGAATTATTTACATTACATTACTGTCTAGCCAGTCTCTTTGTATCGTTACTTATGTTTAAAATTGAGAATTAAATAATAAATAAATCAGTTTCACGCTGTGTCCTGCTCGCTGCAGTGTAGGCAGAGGGAACCTAGTGTTAAGACACTCCGTTCACACGACACTTTCTGCCGAATTCTGGAGGCATTGCGTGTTGAGTGGCAGAACTCAACGCCGCGCTTGTCCTCGACACCAGAGCGAAGAAATGGAAATATAAATTTAAGTAAATATTTCATCTCCTCGAGTGGGGATCGAACTCACAACCAGTCGGTTTGACAGTCACACTTTGTGCCCCTGCGCAACGACTAGCCTCAAATTGGGAATTGTTCTTTAATATTGTCGGATCAGAGAGTAGTTTATGTTACTTATTCCTCTCTGTTCACAAATTTTCATCATCTTATTAAGATATGGTAATATTTGTTTTTCATTGAGTATATTTTTAATAGCATTCGCAAGTATACAAAATATACAATAAAATTAAATAAATATAATATATGATATATTATCATAGCCCAGTTTTTGACGGTGTCTAACTGTCAACTCGATATCTTTGGGTATAAAAATTAAATTATTTTTATTTTCTAGCTATGGTAAAAAAAGTAAGGCACAGCATTAAGTACCGCCACTCAACACAAAATTATTCGAATTCAGGCGGAAAACGGAGAGCGGAGGATTTCGAAACTTAATTATCTCTGCCTAACCTGCTATATGCGGGATACAGCGTGAAGCTGAAAGAAAATAATATACTTATGATAAAAAAAATATATGTTTCGCATTCATTAAATTCATTATAGCTGTAAAAGCATACATTTTAAAATCTTAAATATCAATTACATATAATATTTGTATAATTTCAAAGCGTTTTACATAAAGGATATATTTAAATAATTTCAGCATGCACTTTATTCTAGTGCATAGACTTTTAAAAAATGAAACACGGTGTTTTAAAGTAATTGAAATTTTAAAGAGTGAGGTTGCAAAAATATTGCGGAAAGATTACAGCCTTTATGTTAACATATTGCTTAAACAAATTTTATGTAAGAATATAAAAACATTTGAATATAAAAAAATATTTTAATTTTCCCCGCTCTGGTTGATAAAGCGTGGCGTTGAGTTCCGCTATTTAACACGTAATGCCTGGAAAAAGAACGAAGAGCCTTAACAGTAACAATAAGAGAAGAAAGATCTATGTTTATTTTAACTTTGTAACCCCAACACCTATCCCGGACACCTTGGAGAAGACCTAGAATCTAAATTCTTATATTTTATTACTTTACATATTGACATAGTCCAAAGCCTTAACAAGTCTAGAGATCAATCTACACTGGCACAATCAGCCGAGCTATCAACGTTCGCGTAAGACAGACCACTCTAACTAATGATATGCATTAGTCTTCGTATATTAATCTTCCAAATACCACGTTATTAGATGGCAAAAAACGAAAAAAGTACAAAAGAAAAAGAGGTCAATAACTGGACCGAGAGTGTAGTTGTTGATGGTACAGACGAAGAGGCTTCGAGCAAGCTTCTTGGTGTTTTGTGTTTCTTTTTTTTTACATAACGGCTTTTTTTTTGTATAGCAGGCGTAGGTAATGAGAATCTAGAGTCAAGACATTTAGTGCTGCTTTTCTCAGATTTCGAAGCAATGCGTTCCGTCAATCAGGCGAAACTCAACGCCGCCTTTTTCAATATCTTTGTTTATGCTTTTTTTTTTTAAGCTTGCATAGTAGAGTGTCTTAATTGTATTTGGTGTGATAATAACAGTTATTCTTACAAGTCATGCTTCACAGTTTTGATATAAGTAATACATTTTGATTACTTATTAGTTATTACTACAAGATTATTAATACAAGGTACATAAACAACTTAATGTAAATCATAAACAAATTTGTTCAATTTGGTATAATTAAAATGTTTACAATTTATAAAATGGTTATATTTTTAAATAAACATTAAAACAACGGGAAAATAACAATTATGGACAGTTACTAAAAAATATAATACGAAAACAAAATCCTTATTTCCTTACGAGGCTAAAATCTTGCTGACGTACGAAAATTCGGCGTTTCCTAGTTCCAGTTACTATCAAGGCCCTTAAAATTATGGAAAAAAAATATTTAAGCAAACCAAATTGTTATTAATCTGTTAAATTTCTAATAAAAAACAGAGTTATTTCTATGTTAATGATGTATGGCGCATTTAGTAGGGAAGGTAGAAGGGATCTAGTTTTAAAACACTTCCTTCTATACTGATATATCACTTTATTTTCTTTTACTTTTCTTTACTTTAATGATGTATGAGGCATTTAGTAGGGAAGGTAGAAGGATCCTCGTTTTAAAACACTTCCTTCTCTACTTTTGAGCCATTATGAGCTGAGTAGCGGAACTCAACGCTACGCCTCATCTTCTTACCAGTGTAAGGTAATCATTTTAATACATACGTTATTACATTTCGTATTTGGTGCCGTTGCACAACGATGGCCTCTATAAATAATCTATTTTCTCCGTCATACTTAATTTTTTTAATATATTACTCTATGAGCATTTTATAAAATTAACGAAAAGGACATACTTTAAATATTTATAATATACATTTTACATTAATATATTTTTTTTATTTATATAAAACTGTATAGTGTGTCCCCATCGGGTGTACCACATATGTATGTAAACAGCACACTCTAGGCTCGGACCATGCAAGTTTTGACTTAACGTGGATATTACCAAAATTTTATAGACTTTTATAGATTCGTTTTTATAAAAAATCTTTTAAAATGCAACTTTTAAGTATGTGTTTGAATGCAGTTTGTAATTCCACTTTGGCAAATTCCATTAATATTTAAAGTTTATTTTATTACAATCGCTTCATAAAAGTTATTTCAATAGTAAATATTTAGTAAATTGCTGTATAATAACGCTCTTATTGAAATGGCTCAAACTTTGCTTTTTAATGTATAGATATTGTCTTTAAAATTTTACTGTTATAAGAACACGTAAGTAATCCAGGTTAGTAAATAAATGATTGTGTAATTCAAGCGCTATTACTATATTAAGAAAATAAGTAAACACACACAAACACCCACACACTTTCGTTAACTAAAACGTCTTAATCATCACAAACAGAAAAAAAGAAACTGTCACATCCACATTATTATTTACAAGATGAGATAAGAAATGCAAGCGAGATGATTGTAATTATCTGTACAAAGTTCCAAAAAGCCCAATTATAAGTCGCTTCAGTACGTCGGTGAGTCGGTGCTCGGCAGCAGCTGTTTGAGCGTCACGTTGGTGTGTCGACACCTTTATTGTAATTGACATGTGAAGCGTTTCACTGTATATAGTCAATCTGTATTAATATAGTTTTTTGTTTCGTGGCTTGGTATAGTGTTATGGGTTCGATTTTCACTCGTGGAAGACTCCCCGTAATGCGGTATTGAGTTCCGCCACTCAAAAATCTGGAAATGAGCAACAGAGTGTCTTAGTACTCGGTTTCTTTTGCCTGCACTGCTAAGAGCGGGAAAAAGCTTAAAGTTGTATTTTCAACTTCGTATTTTTTTGATGATATATATAGGATAGATGTGCTCATAACTATTGTCAGATGTCGCAATTACCTTACTAAAACATCAATTAAAAGAGAAAAAATAAAGGCACTAGAACAGAACAAATATAATTTACGTTTTCTTTTTAAGACTGGAAACACTTTCTTCCATATATTTCGCCTAATTTGGAGACGATTAGATGTCAACCCGCATCTCTATCATGGATGGATCTGGAGGTATCCTGACTGTTGTTCTGCGGCCATTTCGTATTTATGTATAATTGGTGTAAAAGAAAAAAATCTAAACATTGCAATAATTTTATTTGTGATTTACAACATTTTTTATTTGACTATTAGCTTTTAAGTGTGGCTCCGTCTCCTCCGCTGTTAAATGGAAATAACTAAGAGTTGTATATAAATTGAACAAAAAAAAGCGGATGCGAGTCGGACTCACCCACTGAGGCTTCCGTAAGAGTTTCAGGAGGAACAGGAAATATAAGTTATAAAAGTTGACAAACTTAAGTTTGTAGGTATTTGTACTCATTTTAAATGAAATTAACTACAGAAATAAATTTGTAATGAATTTTATTCTATGAAATAGCCATTTCCGTTTTCGTATTTTTCCCTATACAATACAAAATTGTCATAACTGTTGGCCCACGGGAAGTACCTACTCTATAGGTTTTGATTACGTAATTCAATTTCAATTTCATACAAAATGTTGCAAAATCGATGCATAAATGCTTGTATCTTTTGATTGCCTTGACTTAGAGACTTGATTTTTTGTACTTCCGGGAACCATAGACTTGAATATTTGATATCAATTTCAGCTTGATACCTCCAAGCGGTCAGCAAACTGATTCTACAAAGGTTCCATTTTTTCCTTTTGACCTAAAACACTTTAATATTATAATAATAAATGAATTTAAGCTTTATATTTCTTTAAACTTGCTCGCCTAGCCGAAACAATTAATAATGCATCAAAAATTTAATTTATGTTCTTATCAAAATTATGACCGTTCAGTTTAATTTTATCTTAAAATTGCCGCACAATCTCTCATGAATGTCTTTTATTTCTGGAGCTTTCTTTTTTTATTTATTTTCCTTGAATAGGAAGTAGTTGAGTTTGTTATTGCGTTAACTTTTATAAACTGTAAATATTAAAAAAAAAATAAGTGACCTTATAAATTTGTTACTTGTTAAAACTTAACATGAGTTTTATTTACGATTTAAATAATTTTTTTTTTAAATATATTCTCAGTAGCATATTATAGTAATTTTATTTTATCTTTATGTACTGCTTATTAATATGTGTTAATATTTATTTATAACTGAATAATATAATATTTTTTTAATTTTAAGGCGTAAAATGAAGAAATTTCGAGAAATTTTCTCTTAGTTAGTATATAGTAGTCCAGTAGTTTCGTCAGTAAGTTGTCTGTCAGTCACTCAAAAACGGGAGGTATATATATAAATAGTAATATAGATATAGAAGATTAGTTTTCAGTAACTTATTAAATACATTATGATACATTGATCGTATTATTTACTATAAATAAAGATTATTCCGTCCACTGCGCCACAGTGGTGCACTATTAGACGCCATGACTGTAGATTCAAATAATATTTTGTGGATCATAATATTTATAATGCTTTTCCACAAATTTAGACAAAACACAGAGTTAAGTTACGTCAATTACTTTAAAACGACGCATAGTGTCTTACTACTACTACTACATGAAATATTAGGTAGTTGTACGAGGTTAGATAACAAAAAAACATCACATTGTACCGTACGTAACTTGTTACCAGATTCTCGTAGTAAGGCTTCTTATTCTCCAGTGCCTCAGAGACGATAAGCTTCTGATCTTGGTCTTAATCTTAAATTTCATCAGAATCCTAATCGTCAACGAGAATAGATCGGTCAATATAATTCCTTTAAATCGATAGAAATAGACTTGTCTTTACTATGGTTTTTTTAACAGCTTCACGCTGTATCCTTCATATAGCAGGATAGGCAGAGAGAATCTAGTGCTAAGACACTCCGTTTCCCACTTTCCGTAGTGTTCTGGAGACATTGACTGCGCTTTAACTCGACACCAGGGCAAAGAAATGACGTATGTAATGAATGTAAATAAATATTTCATTTCCCCGAGCGGGGATCGAATCTACAACCAGTGGATTTTACAGTCGCACTTTGTACCCCTTTATGATGTAAATGTAATAATTATAATATCTTCGGATAGTTAGAAATTGATATATATAATATTTTTATATGATATTTTATTCTCCGTTTTTCAATCTCTTAAGCGATATTTCCTAAAGAGTTAATATAATTAAATGGAAGTATTTTGTTTTAAAACCAGAAAAATAAAATATCTTTTCGACTTTGTGAGTCTGTTTTAAGAGCTAGTTAGCTTTTAACTTTTACACACACTAAAGAAAGAAAAATATTTAAAAAATCAAATCAGCTTCACGCTGTATCTCGCACACAGCAGTGTAGGTAGAGGAATCCTTGTGTTAAGACACTCTTTTCACCACTCTCTACCAAATTTTCGAGGCATAGCGTGTGGAGTGGTGGAAATGCGACCGCGCTTTTGCTTTGGTACTAGAGCGAAGAAATGAAAATATTAACCATAACAATTCGGTTCTCCGAGTGGGAATCGAATCTACAACCGTCGTGTTACATTCACTTGCTTGTGCCCCTGCTCCATGACGGCTTCTAGTTAGAAATTAATAAGTATACGAGTATAATTTCTCAATATCGATCTCTTAAGAGATACTTTGTGATGAGTTAATATAACAAAATGGAACTCAGATTTTGTAAGACCAGAAAAATAAAACATCTTTTACATATTGTTTTAATTAATAATAATAGGTTAATGGTTACATTACGGAAAGGAAAATATTTAGAAGCGTATAAGAATTTAAACGTAGCGGGACTCAAACCCGCGTCTCTTGGAAACCTTCCAAATACACTAGCCAATTAAGCCATATGATCTAATCGAGATACATCGAAATTTTTATACGCTTACAGATAATATAAATGGATACAATATTGAGACATATGTATGCACTAAATGCAATGAAATTCCGCTCCAAATTCTTTATTATTTTTAAATATTTATAGAGTACGATCAATTAATAAATAGATGAGTTAAAAAAAATCAACAAATACATTCAACGTTGTATTTAAAAAAGTTCCGTATATATTTTATGTGAAAATAAAATATGCACCACAGATATGGTAAAATTTATTTAGTTGTCCAAAGCTCGCAACATGCTCAATCAATGTAGCTTTTAAATATGCTTTACACTTCCGCTTTTGAGCTTTAGACTGGTATTTATTTTTATATAAACTTTTTAAACTATTTGTTTCATATATTATATTGTTTTTACTTTATGGTAGAGTGCTAACAGAGGCCGTCGCACAAACGTCACGGCTGTGTGATCGATTCCCGCTCGGTGAAATGAAATATTTTAAATATTTTTTAACATGCTAATAAAGTAATTATAGCCTTGTGGTAGAGATGTTGATGTATGACTGAAGACGTGAACGTTGCGGGTTCGATTCCGATCGGGGGATAAATTATTTTCATTTCCTCGCTCTAGGAGTGACCACGCTACTCCGTATTAAACATAATATATATAAATGAAGAAGCTATAACGATCTCTAAAGATATATTTCAAAAAGACATATTTATAAAAATAAATTTCAAGCTCATATTTTTTATATTTGCATTATAAAATAATAAAATATCTAATAGTTACCTATAATACAATATGAAATATAACCTTTTTTCTAGTCTTATAGTTTAAAAAAGCTTTAGAACCCTTCCACAGATAGAGCGTTTGTATAGAAAACGAGAGTGGTCACAAGGACGACCGGTCTACTCGTAGCTCCTCTGTTTAATACTCAGTGAAACTATATATAAATAGTGGATTATGTTCTTTTAATACCGCTAATATAATTTATACATGATTTATTTTAATATGTATATATTTAATATGTATGTATAAGAACAGAAAAATATAGAAACGTATAAAAAAGTACTTAGTTGGATTCGAACTTGAGCCTCTTCAAATGGAGGAATTGGGCTACTTGGACACTATTTTGCTTATATGGAAAAGATTAAAAAAAATAAGAATATAACATAATTATTTCTTAGTATAACTATTAAGTCTCGCTCTACAGTGCAATTTGAAATCAAAATTAGTTAGAACACATTTTACTTATATAATTAGTAATATTATTAACATTAACCAATTCTCAAATTCTTTCAAATAATTGGGCAATGTGAATAATAACACATCTCAAACGAATGACGATATAATTTCTACAACACGGTGATTTCGAAACATGTTAGAAGTAAAGATATTTATCATTAAATTAAGTAGCTTCACACTTTTTCCGTATTGTAGAGTAGGAATAAGGATAAATGTGGTGTAAAATGGCAAAAATAAACGTTGTGGTTTGTCCAGATCGAAGAAATTAAAACAATTTATGAATCGGAATCGAATTAATGAAATCGCTTTAACAGTACTGTGCAGCTGCTGTACCATGGTCTCTAAGCCATTTTTTAGCTTCAAGCTGTATCGCACAAATAGCAGGGTAGCATTGCCTCATTACCAGAACAAGAAAATGATAATATTAAATATTTCCTTTTCCCCGAGTGGATTGAACCCACAACCATCGCGTTTACCGTCATACCTTTGTACCACTGGACCACGATGGCCTCAACGTTATTTTTCACAAAAAACAAACACCTAATAAAGACCTAATAAAATAAATTATTTATTATTATATTTATTATTATATTACAAGAAAAACATTTAGTACGTGTTCTTTCATTTGTAATATTACCCTGCACGCTGCAGGACTTAGAAAGCTGCTCT
Source organism: Heliconius erato x Heliconius himera (assembly GCA_013421005.1). Lineage (NCBI taxonomy): Eukaryota > Metazoa > Arthropoda > Insecta > Lepidoptera > Nymphalidae > Heliconius > Heliconius erato x Heliconius himera. The sequence continues at coordinate 61,331 of JAATLQ010021667.1, forward strand.
ATTGATAAGCTACGGGGATGAAACTGAGAGTGGCCGCAAGGACGCCCAGTCCATCTTATATGACGCGTGGTGCAAGTATATACATTTTAGTTTCTTTGTCACCACTCTGCATCCCATATATAGGGATATAGGAGGGAAGGCGAAGGGAACCTAGTGTTAAGACATGAAGTATCTACTCTTCCCTGCTTAGCTGACCAATTATATCAAAAATATTATTAAATATAGCCTTACGCTTTTTTACCACATTGCAAAAGATTCTACTTTTCTAATGCATTCGAAGCATTAGATTTAGACAAAGGTATAGCATAACTTCATTTATCTTAGCTTCACACCAGGGATACTGGAAACACAGTGTCAAGATGCTCCGTTCTCATTAAGAGTAAGTAATTGGTGAATTGCCGTTCACCACTTACCACCGATTTTTTTAGGCTTTGCGTGTTGAGTGGCGGAACTCAACGCTGCGTTTTTACCTTCTTACCGGAAAGAGGAAATAAAAATATTATTTATTTCATCCCCCGAGTGAGAAAACATCTCGACAATGCAACGCTTTTACAGTGCAATTTGAAATAGTCAAGACATTTATTGGAGATAGGATAGCTATCGTACAACCTCATTACTCAAACCAAAACATATTTATTTGCTTTGTAAGCTTTACGCTGTATGCTGCTGTAAGGGGTAGCCGTGGGAGCCCGGGAACCTAGTGTTAAGACACTCCGTTCTCATTCTGTTCCCGATTACCCGCAAAATTGATAAAATGTTAAGGGAAGAAAAAGGAAATGAAAATATTAAATATTTCATTTCTACGGTTGGGAGTCGAACCCACAGCCTGTCGCGTTTATAGTCGCAGTTCAGTCGTGGCGCAAGAGGCTAGCCACGTACTATGATATAGATACGTACCTACTAAAACTTCATATATAGTTACGAAATAAAACATTTTTCCTGTTATTTAAATTCAATATACTCTACTCTAAATAATAAATAAGTTATCAATTTAAATTTAAAATTATAAATTAAAAGTATTCAAAAAGGACATTCCGCAGGTATGTAGATAGTGCAGGTAAAAACCGGTCAGTAAGTAGTCGTCTACCGACGGGCTTGTTCAATGTTCATTATATTCATATAATAAAATATCTATTATATTACTTACATATGTATGTGTAATATGTTTATAGGTTCACGCTGTATCCCGCATATAGGAGGGTAGAGTAATCTAGTGATAAGACACTCTGTTTTTTACTTTCCCCCGATTTTTAAAGACATTGCGTTTTGAGTGGCTTACCTGCAATCTGTCAAAGGGTTGTAAGTTGGACTTATCTACTAGAGCGAAAATAAAAAAAAACAAATCAGCTTTATGATGTATCCCGCACATAGCAGGGTAGGCAGAGGGAACCTAGTGTTAAGACACTCCATCCCCCCCCAGAGCGAAGAAATGAAAATATAAATATAATCATGCCTAAAGTGGGGGATCGAATTCACAACGGTCGCTTACTGTTAGACGTTGTTCCACTGTGCCTCGACGGCCTGTATTGTACGTTAAATATACGTAGCTTAAAAGACACCACCACAACGCAAGGAGTAGGTTACCCACAATCTGTTAAAGGGTTGTAAGTTTAATTTACATACGAGTAATAATTATAAAAAAATAAAGAAATTTTAAAGCGCTGTGATTTTAATTTACGTTTCCTTTTAACCCATATTTCTGCTCCAGCAAAAAAAGGCGTGTTCTTTCGATTCCACTGCTCAACATAATATAACGTCATGAAATTGTGCGGAAAGTGAAGTGAATATTTTAAGACTAGGTCCACTCTGCCTACCCATACACCTAAGAACATGGAGAGTTTTACAGAGTCTGAGATTGTGGATTCCCATTGTTGGTATTAAAATGTTTTCATTTCTTCGCTTTGGAAACATTACATAGCGCGCTGTTAAGTTCGAAATATCGAAATTTATGCAAAAAATGGGAAACGAGTGTATTAAGTTTTATCAGTAGGTTCTCTTATATGAATAATGAGAAAAATAAATCCAGTAAAAATATAGCATTCACGAACAAAAAAAAACTACAAAAATATATCAAAACTACTATTATTTAAAAAAAAAAAACATCGTAATTAAAACCTTCTTTTCGTTTAAAAAGTAATATTTATCTTTAAAATAAACTAAACAAATATATTGACAAGAAAGTAAACTTACAAAGGATACTTTTTACTTGGATCGTGAAGTGTCAGTGAGGTGTGAAACTTCGAGTTGCAACAGTCGATAGTAAATCAACAGCATTTGTAGATTTTTTTAGCTTCCCGCTGTTTCCCACATATAACACGGAGGCAGAGCAGAGTTAACCATTTTTTTGCCTACTTTTCGAGACATTCAATGTTAATTTGCGTAACTAAACGCCGTGGCATTAAGTTTTTTTGTCTTTTTAACACAATGACAAAATGCAGGTAATTTAACTCATTCATCGAACTCATAGCAGTCACGTTTTAGGTCAGAAGCTGTGCCGCTGCGCCTCGACGGTCTTTTTCCTTACAGAGTTTGTAGATAATACTGTCAAATATAATTTTTGCAATATATATCCTTTTGGAAATATGGAAATACAATTAAAATTTGATGAATTTCTATAGTTTATACCATCAACTCTCTTAGCTCGTCCTAGGGCTAAGATTAAAACATTAACATTTTGTAACTTAATTATTATATAATAAAGAAAATTTACTTACGTGTCTTGTTCGTCTTGATATAAGTAAAAGAAACCCTTTGAAGGACATTTTTTATATCATACAGAACTTACAACATCTATTCCTGATTTGCTGTGTGCGGGATACAGCGTGAAGCTGATTTTTTTAGTAAAATATAAGATCACGATTAATCTCTAACACTTACTTATTTAGAAAAATCTACATTATTAACCGACTTCAAAAAAGAGGCTGTCCATTAAATATCCATATAAAAACTATTCCCCGTGTAAAATTTCGAACACACAATTATGTCCATAGGAAATATTAAACAAAAAATCTAAATCGATTATCATATTTTTTTTGCAATTGCTTCTATGACTTGGACCAAATATCTAGACGCGTCTCGCTTTCTTTCAACTTTTTGTCTTCTTGCCGTGAACACACTAGTTCACATGCTTATTAGAATATTTACACTTACCGTGCCGTTTTAACTAAGCCAAATATAAAAAAAAATAACTAAAAAATACTTACGTAGCGAGACTTGAACCTGCACCTTTTAAGTCAGAGTAACTTTAAATTTTTATATACAATAAGGGACCGACACGAGACTTCGCTTGCGTAATCTTACTGTTATATTATAGCTAAATTAGACAGAATTATAGCCTATGTGTTATTCCGATATATAAAATATATATTACTTTAAAATTTCTGATGTATAAACTCTCTATTATTGTAAAGTTCCATCCAAATCGTTCAGTAGGTTTTTGCGTGAAAGTGGAACAAACATCCATTCTCACAAACTTTCACATTTTTAATATTAGTATGATGTCTAAAATATTTTTTTATTCTTAGTGTGGAATAGGGTTCGTAGGGTACGCGGAGGGTACCTACTATTAAGGCTCCGCCCAATAACTTGACATTGTGTTGAATTGCGGAACTCAACGCCGCGTTTTGTCTTGTTATCAGAGCGAGGCAATGAAAATAAACGACCCATAAAAATGTAATATTTATAGATGTTAAAAATATTAAATCAAGCCATTTTGTAAAAACTTTATGAATTCTAATTAGATTAATTGACGTGTTAATGTTTCATGAGCAGAAGTGTTTCGACGGTATTGTTGCTTAAAGACTGTTATTATGTTAACTGTTTTTTTTTTTATTTATATTTGTTTTTTTTCTCTAAATGTTGACTGTGTAAGTCTTTCTTTATAACGTTTTATGCATTTAGATCTTGTAATCTGTCAAAGCGGAGAATGAAGGTTTTATTAGATTGTCTCTTTGTCCGTATTATAAATTGAAAAGTAAAATGTATGATTTTTTATGGAAAAACAAGGCAAACGAGCATATGGATCATCTCATGGTAAGTGATTACCGCCAAACCAGAGGAGGTACAGGTGCATTGCCGGCCTTTTAGACGGCCTTTTGGAAGTAGGTTCTCTTTTTGAAGTTACCCAAGGTACGTAATGTATGATATATTCATATTTTGTCTAGTCTGCTTAAAATAAAAATTTACGGGCTACGTCACGTGATAATACATAAACAGATACACTCTATATTCTTGGTGACTATGAATATATGTATATTATGAGGTCATCGTGGCGCAGCGGCACAGGGACTGGCTGTAAGCGTGATGGTTATGGCTCAAATTCCTGCTAAGGCGATAAATTATTTTTATTTCCTTGTAATTTCTCCCCTGTAAAAAAATCTAAAACTTGAATCAGTCACAGTATGTTAATCACTGTATGTAATTGCCTTTTTTTACTTAGGTTGAACTTGTGACTACTGTGGTAATAATATGAATGAGCCATAAGTAGTGACTTAACCCATCAAACTATATTTTTTGAATCATTTGTTTGGCAGCCAACTAGAACTTAGTGTGCTTTATGATATAATTAAAACAATTAAATAAAAATAAAAGATATGCATGTAGCTTCTAATTAGTGCACGTGGATAATTTGTTTAAGTTGCTGATATGAATTAAAATCAATTTTTAAATAAAATAATATATTGATTTAGAAATATTTTTGTAGGATTTTGTGTTCATTAGTTTACAACTTCAAATTTACTTTTAAAAATATCATTGTGGTAAACATTAATAAAATATACAAAAAGGTTAGATTTCAAGTGAATCCAAATTCATAGGGTACTTCCAGTTGACCTAGAATTGCAAAATTTGGCAGCTAGCATCTACAGGTAGTACTAGTTCAGGAAAAAATCTGAAAACTATACATTTGTGGTTAGAATATTAGTCTTAAAAAGGGGGCAAAATATGGTATTAAAGCGGTTCAAGAAAGGTATCAAATGAAAGGGCTCTGGCTAAGCTAAACCTGAATTTCAGAAAAGCTCAAGCCCCCCTATTTTTTTATAGAACAGCTTCACGCTGCATTCCGCATATAGTGGAGTAGTTGAGACACTTCGTTCAACAGGCACCGTTCAATTTTTGAGACATCATGTATTGAGTCGCAGAACTCAACGTCGCGATTTGTCTTATCACCTGAACGAGAAAATAATGAATTATTATTCATATCTCATTTTGCTCTTTTACTTGTAAAATCACTGTAAAACGAGAAGAATAGATTATTAAAATAAACATTCTCTTTAAGCGCGTCTTACAGTTGTATTGTATGGAATAAAAATATTATTTAATTTATATTGGTCTCAAAAATATTTTTAAAAATGTTTTAGTTATTTATCATCCAATTACAATATGCGTACATACTCGTATATATAAAACTCTTTCGTTACCGAAGACAATATAAAAAACTAAGCGGCGTAGAACTCTGAAATTTAGAGTGTCCTTGGGGAATGTAGGGGACCACCAATAAAGAATTTCCCGAAATTAGTAGGGGAAGACGAATAAAACGTGATAAATAATAAAAGACCACGCAAACTAAGTTGTAGGCGCAAACTAGTTTTATTTATAATATAGTAAATACATTTATTACTGCGAAACGAATGGCTTTACAATGTCCACAGCACTCCCAGCATACCTGCCACGTCTCCACCCCCACACACAACGCACGCAATCTAAGATTTATCAGATTTATTTTCGATTAATCAAAACATTCTAAACTTAGGTCTAATTTCCAAGTTAATTATCCTTTATCCTTTCTCAGTCATCTCATTCAACTGCTAAGGAGAAGCCATCCATCTTCGTCACGGTCCAGACGCGGTGCATTAGCCAACAATTTGAAAGATGTATCTCATATAGCAACATGTGTCTCGCTCTTTTCTATGAAAAATACGGTAGTTTCGTTTTTTCTCTCTGTCCGTCTCTGAAATGATTCAGCGACTTACAAAGAATGCATGTTAGATCGATGTTAATGTAATTTATGTTATATTACGTGGAGAAAAGGTTAAATTTTCCTTGGCTGGACAAATTCGAATTGAATTTCCGAAGCAAGTGTTAATACTGAGTGCAACAATCTTTTTCTCTACAATATCTGAAATTGGATGGCGTAATTTACTAATCTATTTTTGAATTCTCATCAAATGTGTGTCTATTTATCTTTCAAGGACTATTTTTATTTTTTATTTTTATTTTAAATATCATGTGTCAAAGACTCCAACATGCTCTACCGTACATAGAGTTGATCTCTACACAATTAAACCATGTAGTATTACGCCCAATATTAATAACCTATCTCCAACGTCAATCTTCGATTGTTCCATATATCTATCCAATCTCTAGATTGAATAGATATATGGAACAATCGAAGATTGACGTTGGAGATAGGTTATTAATATTGGGCATTAGAGTATAAATGTTTTAGATAAGCACTTATACTCTAATAATATTATAGTTGAAGAAATTTTTTGGTTGAACTTGCTAATCTCAGGAACTAATTTCGCCATTTTGAATTGAAAAAACCTTCTCGTTTTGTACAGTTCGTTTAATGTTTCAGGTTAACGTTCGAATGTTTCAGGGATCATACACAATTTTAAATTATTTCAAATCGAACACGCGGACGAAATCCCATTTAAAAGATTGTATTATTATTTTATTTTCACTTTAAACTTTTTATAATAAAACGACTCTAATATTATTAATTTTTGTCATAAACTTAAACTAAGGAGCTTATACATTTTGTTAAGAAATTTTTGTCATTAAAAAAATGATCCATTATGTAACAGATATTTTAAGCAGTTCCTAAATATATTATAGTAGTACCTAGTATAGAAGTTATAGTTAAGGGATTGATGCTCAAGATGTAATCCATCTACTTCAGTGCAGCGCGATGGGAGGAACGAGTAGAGTAGTGTATGCTCATAGTGCTAGAGAGAAGGAGAAGCCCATCTTTTTTATAAATCTATATACTTCATTTAAGAAATCAAGTAAGTTGTTCCGAATGTGACTTAAAAACTCAAAATCAGCTTCACGCTGTATCCTGCACACAGCAGGGTAGGCAGAGGGAACCTAGTGTTAAGACATTCCGTGCCTCACTTTCACTTTCACTGACCTCATGTTGTCAGTAATTGTGAATTTTTAACAAGTATAAAAAAGCGTCACTTTATGTATATACTAAGTAAAAATAATTCTTTCCCAATAGTGGGAATCGAACTCACAAACATCGCATTTACAGTCAGAATAACTTGAAAGATAAATATTTTTGATTTTTTTTACAAAATTACAAAAATATAGAAACTGTTTGCCCGCTCACACTAAGGACTCTCATTGGGCATAATACATTAATCTATGTTCCCGCGAAGTTTAATATATGATCGCGGTTCGACTCGGTCACGCTGACTTCGGACAACTTCAACTTGTAAACGCATTTGTCTGCACTTAGGTCTGTAGGTCTTTACCTGATCTTAAAAAAACTAAATTGATAGTAGTATATTATTTATTAGAGGCCAGTCGTAGCGCAGGGACAAAAGCGTGTGACTATATATATATATATACACGATAGGCTGTGGGTTCGATCCTCACTCGAGGAAATGAAATATTTAATATTTTAATTTCTTCTCTCGGAAGGGGGGTGGGATTTGTGGGTCGGGTTGTAAAGCGCGGCGTTGAGTGCCGCCACTTAACACGCAATGCTCCAGAATTTGACGGAAAGGGAGTAGCAGAGTGTCTTAATGAGAAAGAAGTGACGCAGCACTGAGTTCCCAGGTTCCCTCTTTCTACACTGCTATGTGCAGGATGCAGATTAAAGCTAAAAATATATATAATCAACCTATAATCACCAATATCACATAAAAATGTACATTTATAATTTTAATATATTAGAAGGATTGTATTATTAATTAATTTTATTAAGATAAGAATTACCTTTTACAGCAAGTTCATTTGCATGGAGACTCGAGTCGAGTCATTAGTCATTTGTCAAATACGCTTCCAAGCGATAACATCTTAACGAAATATATATAATTAATATGCTAATTTTAAATATATGTAAGAACCTACCTGAACAAAATCATTATTTAGATATATGTATATACAAAATATCGTATAGTGACATCATGTCTGTCTGTACTTCTAGACATATATTGTAATGTATTGAGTCCGTCGTGGCGCAGTGCCACAAGCGTATGACTGTATAAACGGCCGGTCTGGGATCGATTTCTACACCCAATGTATTGTAAATTTGGCGAAAAGTGTTGAACGGAGTTTCTTAACATTAGGTTTCCTTTGCTTTCGCTGTTATATGCGGCTGTTCTCAACTGTAACCATACGAATTTGAAAAATCTTATTTGTGTTAGGTAGTCCCATTTATTATAGAAACTTAATGGTTTTGATGTAACCCACAGCACCTGCAGTGAGTTCAATAAGTGGAACCTTGGAACCTTAGAATGTGTGATCACAACTCCGATAGTTAACTCTAGTTATAAAATAAAAAAAATTAA
>JAATLQ010021667.1:69949-83223 GCA_013421005.1 Heliconius erato x Heliconius himera
GCAGGGTAGGCAGAGGGAACCTAGTGTTAAGACACTCCGTTCCCCACTTTCTGCCGAATTCTGGAGGCATTGCGTGTTGAGTGGCAGAACTCAACGCCGCGCTTAACCTCGACACCAGAGCGAAGAAAATGGAAATATAAATTTAAGTAAATATTTCATCTCCTCGAGTGGGGATCGAACCCACAACCAGTCGGTTTTGCAGTCACACCTCGTGCCGCTGCGCCACGACCGGCCTCTATACAGGTTAGACAGAGAATCTCTAGATTTAATATATTCTTATACTCGATTCACTAAGGCATGAGATAAAAGGTAAACATGTCAAAAAAAGGTTCTTTTACATGACAGGTTTGATGGAGTTATTATATTAATTAAAAATATATATTTTAAGTATTAACTGTAAATAGCCATAAAAAATTATTATAATATTATCTTATAATTTAAATAGAATACCAGGAAAGTGGGGAGAATTTTTTTACAAAATTCGTAATTTTTTTCTATCCTAAAATATACAATTATTTTCGTAATATCATTTAAATATTTATATTTTCAAATTTTTTAAAATTGCACACTGTATATATAGTAAATAAAAAGAAGTAATTAAGTTAAAAGAAACGAAAACGAAAAGTAGTAAGTAAAAAGAACAATAATCTGTACTTATAATAAATCTGTAGAAAAGTCGTTTCTGTACATTGAAAATATTTAAAAAAAAATTGCCAGGGTGTTAAAGGATAATTAACTGAATCCATTTCCAACATTTTTGGAATTTTTGTCTGTTTGTCTGTTTGTTTGTTTATCTGTTTGTCTGTTTATCTGTTGGTCTGTTTGTCTGTTTATGTGAACACGTATCACGTAAAAAGTACACAATAAATTTAAGCAACTTTTATACATAAAAATTACAAATAAATCAAGGTAGGTTTTAGTGTTTATTTCATTGTAATCGCTTCACTCTATCAAAAGATATAAGTATTTAAGTTTTCAAGACGTTCATATTTGAGATAGTAAAAAATCGATACAAGTAACGCTTTCTATTGACAAAAATAGTAGGTACTAACGAATCTTGATACCCTCTTTCTTACACGTAACAATCTTAAATAGATGGCGCTGTGCATAAAAAGAAATATAGTTTGGAAAAGTTACCCCTACACTCTATCAAAAAATAATGTACTTAAAGTTTTAAAGATATTTATATTTGAAAAAAAAAGAAACATACGCAATGATATCTATTGACAGTGAAAAATATGTAAAGTGTATATTCCGTTACGCCCAATATTAATAATCTATCTCCTACGTCAATCTTCGATTGCATACATCTATTCAATCTCTAGATTGGATAGATGTATGGAACAATCGAAGATTGACGCAGGAGATAGATTATTAATATTGGGCGTTAGAGCACAAAAATCTATCTTCTAATTCATCGCAATCAAATGACGTTGAAATATGAGGGTTTATGCTTCGTTTTTTATCGCATTTTCTATCATAACTATAGGATACTTCCCGTTGATATACAATTACCAAATTTGTTAAAAAGTTAAAATATACGGCACGTATAAAGGAAAATTCCAATATTGTTTTTCAAAAATTGAATAATTATTGTATTTGTGTCACAGAAAAGAACCATTAGGTACAAATTTTAATCTGTACTTAATTTGATACAAAATTACAACTTAATTAGTTATTCTTTTGGTGTATCTCCATTCATGAAACTGGTACGAAACTCTCGGGGCATGAGTACGACTTGAACTTGACCGAAAATGTTGATTATTTTATAGATTATATAAAAGTGCCTAAAAACGTGCTTTCTATGTATATTCTGTATACCAATTATATATTTAACTAATAATATATGTTACTAATTTAAAAACTGTACAGGAGCTAGATAAGTTATTTTACAAATAATATCGTGAGTACTTATTCAAATCAATTAATTAATAGTTAAGGCAGTTTGTAATATATATATTTCTTAAATGAATAATCATGTAATTCAAGCGGGCAAAGCCGCGAGCAGGCCGCTAGTAAAAAATAAAGATTGTTTTCATATTTAAAGCCAGGAATATTTTAACTTAAAATTTAAAAATGTTGGTATGCACCCGGTTTTTTTTATTTTTAATAATATTTTTTAAATATATCATGTATTTCATGTACACCTAAAAGTCAACTTCTTCTCAAACTTCAGACACATTTTAGTACTATAAAAATAAATTATATCTCGTAATTAATAATTATATTAGAACATTATTGTTCTAATATTATTAATATTAGAACATTTTGTCATCCGTCAGATTATATCCACCATTTTCACTTATTTTCATAGAATTTTCATGAATCAATTGTTATTTTTATTATTGTTGTTTTTTTAAGTAAGAAACTTAAAAGTTTTGTTAAGTTTAAAATTATTTTCTGGTTGTTCTGTTTTTGTTATATTTTGTATTATTTTTGTTATTTTGATATTTATATACTCGTACAACGAGTAAATCTGGACCAAGTAACGCTTGGTCCAGATTTGCTGAATGCTGCATTGACCATGTGATAAAAGAAGAGCAAAAGATGAAAAAAATTGTTCATTTAATAGATAATGGTGGACCGTTTCGTCATTAATGTTGGTGACAGTTCCTCAGAATTCTCTGATTTCTGATAAATAATTGAATAATAAATATATTAAGTTTTATTATTCTAATAGTTAAGTAACTTTTAGTAAAACTTGTACATTTTCATTTTATTTTTTTGCTATTCTTATTTTATATAAAGATATTTTATATGTAACATTCAAGCACAACAAGCAATAATGCTGTATATAGAAAAGTCCACGTTAAAAAAATAAATACAAATAAAAAAATACAATAAAGTTTGAGAAACAGATTTTTTTGTTTACATTTTGTCTCATGCCATACTGAATTGAGTATAGTAGTATTCGACTTCGACGCTAATTCTTTTTTAAATACAATGAGGTCAGTCATAGCGCAGGGGCACAAAGTGTGACTGCAAAATAGATTGGTTGTGGGTTCGATCCCCACTCGAGGAGATGTTAATATTTATTTTCATTTATATTTTCATTCCTTCGCTCTGGTGTTGAAAAATAGCGCGGCGTTGAGTTCCGCCACTCAACACGCAATGCCTCTAAAACTTAGCGGAAAATGGAGAACGGAGTGTCTTAACACTAGGGTCCCTCTGCCTACCCTGATGTGTGCGGGATACATCGTGAAGCTGATTTTAAATACAATATAATTGTATTTAATAAATATCTTGAGTGTCCATCGGATCTATCAAAACTACGACCTCGGTCAAACAGTTCCAATGTGCAAATATGGTTCCACTTATTGAATAATTTTTCCAGCTTCACGCCTTTTCCTGCTTTTTAGCGGGATAGATAGGAAGAACCTAGTATTAAGGCACTCCGTTTCCCATGCACCATGAAAACGAAAATAATTAATTCTCCTGAGTAGGAATCGAACCCACAACATTAACCATGACGGCGCAGTTCTCAATTATTACAATTATTGTAAAAATTTGTAATGACATTGAGAGATATAAGGATGTATGTATGCATATATTTTATAGTCAGTTGTGGGTGCAATCGAATAGATTTGCAGCGGTCGACCTCGACGCGTCCTTCCAAGTTTGATCTTTCGTAGGTCCTAATGAATATGTATCGTGCCACTTCGTATACTGAGAAATTGTTTTTTAATATATCATATTATTATGATATATTAAAAACATATTTGATATGAACTATAATAAATTATAATATAAGTATATGAATAAATTTATTTCTATAGTATAGAAGTACACGAAGAGGATCTAAATTAGATATATTCATATTTTTTTAGAAAACATATAAAAATTTGAACGTAGCGAGATTGAAACCCGCGCCTCTTGGAAATCGTCCAAGCGCTTTGACCAACTAAGCCATACGTTCTCACCGGGCTACGTCAAAATTCTTTTATGCTAGTTACAACTTATTTTTGTTGCTAGCATCTCGGCAGAAAGATTTTTATTGACTAATTTAATTTAATTAACAATCTCCCTACAACTGGTCTAAAAATTATTTTTCTTTCCTAAGTATGGAATAACACTTTAAAAATTTTAAATATATTAGATATACTTGTACATTCATAGTTATTAGGGGTGAAAATGTTAAAAGTACTTATATATGTTATATACGTTATTTGCTCGCTAATGTTTGGTTTGGTTGAAACAGCAGCAACAGTTGTCAGTTTGATTCCCACTAGGAGGAGTAATTGTTTCCATTTCTGCGTTGTGGTCCGCCATTTAGCACGCAGTGCTACGATGTAAAACTGTACGTAAATTATGAAATGGAGTGTCTCAACCGTAGGTTCCCTCTGCCTGCCTTTTATACCGAAAAAAGCGTTATTTTATCAGCTTAACGCTGTATCCCGCAGGGTAGGCAAAGAGAATCTAGTGTTAAGACACTCCGTTCCCCACTTTCTGTCGAATCTCGAGGCATTGTGTGTTGAGTGGCAGAACTCAACTTCGTGCTTTGCCTCGACACCAGAGCGAAGAAATAGAAATATTAATTTAAATAAATATTTCTTCTCCTCGAGTGGGGATCGAACCCACAACCAGTCGGTTTTACAGTCACACTTTGTGCCCCTGCACCACGACTGGCCCCGAAAAAAGCGTAAACCCAAAAAGGCGTAATTATCTCAAAACTTTTGTATTACAAAAAAAACAAAAATACTAGCATGTAGTTATTAGTTCGGCCACCCTTACGTCTCATTTCTATCAGACCACTCAAAAAATACCCGCATTTCATCATTCAGTGTAGTGAGCAATTACATGCTCTTGAGACAATAGCGTTCTTTAGTTTTGTAATAGAAACGTATGTTAGTATATACATATACTATATAAAAGTTAATTTCAAGGCCATCGTGGCTTAGTGGAGTAATGTCTGAGTGTAAACGTCATTGTAGGTTCGATTCTTATGAGTGGGAAAGATATGTTTTTTTGTTATTTTTCTTCATTCGTTAGATGAAACGTAATGTTACTGAGAAACAGTATTGCAGATATACATTTCAAATGTACGTTGTTCAATCAAGGACCTCTTTTATTATTTATTTTTATTCTTGGTAGCAGGGACCACTATGCATAAGTATAATAAAAATGAACTGTGATAAACTGAAACTTCACCATCCCCAGTCATAAAATTAAAATCATTTGCGGTCCGCAATAATATTTAGGCTTCTGCGGACCACTGGTTGGGAACCAGTGCTATATATACACATAATATTAGTTGTAGACTCAAATCCCACCTGGGATAATTTTAAATTTAAAAATAGTGGCTAACCAATGTACCTGCTTAAAAAAAAACAAATAAAATCGGCTCAAGTTCAAAGTTTTCCATGTCATCATATTATTATGCTAGGACATTCGATGACCTCAGCGTCCGCAAAGATAATTGCATCATTTACACTAAATGTCTCCGCGTGGTCAAAACGAACAAACGGACACACTGTTTATCAACTATTTGCATATTAGCGATGCACTGATTTATTATTTATATTTATTTTTTTTTTTTTGCTTCACGCTGTATCCCGCACACAGCAGGGTAGGCAGAGGGAACCTAGTGTAATACACTCCGTTTCCCACTTTCTGCCGAATTCTGGAGGCATTGCGTGTTGAGTGGCAGAACTCAACGCCGCCCTTAACCTCGACACCAGAGCGAAGAAATGGAAATATAAATTTAAGTAAATATTTCATCTCCTCGAGTGGGGATCGAACCCACAACCAGTCTGTTTTACACTCACACCTCGTGCCGCTGCGCCACGACTGGCCTCATAATTATTATTTATTTCTTCTATTTTTTTTAGCTTCAAACTGTAACACGTATATAGCAGCTTTTGTTTATTTACATATACCTATGTTAAATATGACCGTAAATGCCATTATGGATAGATGAAGTTATTTTATTTCCTCGGTAAGAATAAAGCACAGTGTTTCGAAATTTTTGAAGAAAAGTGGGGAACGGAGTGCCTTAAAGTAAGGTTCCCACTGCCTACCCTGTTATATGCAGGATACAGCGTGAAGTTAAAAAAATATTATCGTAACTTTATATAAGTAGTAATGTTATTTCAAGAGCGGAGAAATGAAAATAATTTAAATAGAAACCTCCGGATGGGGACGAAATCCACAGCCATCGAGTTAACAGTACCTAAACAACTTCAACTCATTTAATATGCCTAATAATGAAATTGAAATATTTCTCTAAGGCAATGGCACAAAGTCCTAATGTAAATGACGGCTATGGGTTCGATTCCTATTCAGGAAAATGAACTATTTTAATTTTCTTCGTAACAAGACAATGCGCGGCGTTGATATTCGCGACTCAGCTTGCAATGTCTCGAGAATAGGGCGGTAAGTTGAGAACGGATTGTCTTAACAGTAAGTTTCCTCGGTCTACCCTCCTATATGTGGAATACCGTGTGAACCAAAAAAAAATGAAAGTGACATATCACTCGTTCTGTTTTCTTATTGCACTTAACGAGACTTTACTTAGCTCTGGGCCGGTGTCTGTCGAGTATTTAACATTTTTATTGAATATGCAGATATGGAGCCTTTGCTTTGACTGAATACTTAATTTCCTATCCTCTTATCAGGAAAAATACGGTTCAATAGTACTCATAGTAGTTTTGTCGTATTTTTTTATAGTCACTATTTATTTCGTATATAACAGGGTAGAAAGAGAGAGAGAGAGACAGACAGCGAAGTGTCAAAATACTCCGTTCTTTGTTCTTTTCGGACGGGAAGTTTAATTTGGTTTTTCTTATTGTTCTCGTTTTTTTGTTATTATTGTGTATATATTAGTTTAAGTTTTTAGTTGTCTTTCTACCCAAATTCAAGACGATTTAGTCTAGCCAGTCTAGTAGTAGTATCTTTAAAGTTTATAAAATAATAATCTACAAATATATATATATATGGATAAGTCTTTTGATTTAAGTTAAAAGTTTTTATAATTATAACTTAAAATTAGTCATCATGAATTATTACAATGCATTTACCCAAGTAGGAACCGAACCCAAAATCATTTAGCTTACAATCTGATGCTACCCCATTATCGTGTTATATGTATTAGTCTTTTTTTAGCTTCATGTCGTATCCCGTACATATCAACGTATCCGGAGGGAACGTAGCATTACAACACTCCGTTCCCATAAAGACACTTCCGTTCCCCACTCAATTAAATCTTATTCGTTTGTTTCTAGCTATTCTCATTTGGTTAAGAACGTTACTGAAAAATGAATCCAAAAACCGCATTTTTGTTATACGACTCGTAAGTCTAAAAAATACAATATATTCATGAAGATCTAACTTTACATATTTAAAAAAAAAGTTAAAAAATATATTTTATATTACTATTTTTGCCACGCTTTGATGAACAAGACTTAACAACTTTTTATATAAACGTATAGATCCATAAAACCAATTGAAATTTATGATTTAAAACGATAACCACAGTACAGCTTTTAAAAGGCAATTGAATAAAAATGTGAATTTTATATAAAGAAATATAATATAATACTAGCAACAAGGGCATATTTCAATAGAGTACAGTATGTACGGTGTATCGCACCATTGGAAATCGTAGCCGTGTTGATTTTGTCGATTAAACGCAATGCGGACCGATATTTGGTTTATCAGAGTTCCCTTTTAAATGGTAATTAATAATTATATACTTTTAAAGAAAAATCGTATAAAAATTTAAACATAACAGGATTTGAACCTGTGCCTCTGGGAAACTGACCAAGCGGTCTTACCACTAAGCAGAACGTGTGGCTTTAAAAAAGTTTTTTTTTCAATTTTTAGATAAGTTTTTCGTTTTTTTTTCTTAAGTGTGTAAGAACAATTTAAAAATGTTCAAAACAATAATAAACAATTATTGTAATTTAATTTTAAAGAAGTCATAGTTATCAGTCTATTTTATAAAAAAAATATTTCACTGTTTTTTTCCGCATCCCAAGACAGAGGGAACCTAGTGTTAACACAATCCGTTACATATTTTTCGGTAAAGCTTTTCAATACAGTGTTGCGGGATACTGATTCGTGTGTAATAGCGGAACTCAACGCTGCGCTTTAATTAGTCACCGAGCAATTATGATTGAGCGAGACTTCAAAAAAAAAAAATTACTCCAAGTGGGATTCGAACCCCACCCCCTTTACACTCAAACACTGCCTCCCTGCATCACAACGGCTCCTATATCAAATATATATTTCCTGTAAAACTACATTGCAGTATAGAAAATTCCATTTAAATAATTGTACGGAACCAAAAACAAGCAACATCGACCCGACCTGACCGTATGCAGTAATTTTTTTCGGCAATTGATTGGCGTTCGCAAACAGAACAAATGAAGTCGAATTGAATTTGTGATGAGCTCCACCAATTTATTCCTCATATGCTTTACTGGTTCACAAAGCGGGAAGCTGTACTGCCTCTATATATACACCTACGGTTTATCAACGGTTTATAGTAACGAAATTTTGTAATGCAATCTACTTGGCTGGTAGGTATTCTGTTTGATTGATTGCCCTTTGCTTATTTAAAATGTTGTAGTGTTTATTTTTGTTTTGTTTTAGCTTTATAAGGTAGGCAAAAGGAACATACTATTAAGTTCGTCTGTTTCTCACTTTACGCCCAATTTTCGAAACATTGCGGTCGGTTGTCGTATTAGCAGGGCGAAGAAATGAAAATAAGGACAGTCCGTTCCTCACTTTCCACCATATTCTTAAGGCATTGCGTGATGATTGGCAAACTCAACGTCGAAATTTTCTTGCTTACCAGAGCGAAGAAATGAACATATTAAATAAAATATTTAATTTCCTCGAGTGGGAATGGAATCCACAACCTATCTGTCGCGCTTCTAGTCGCACGCTAGTGCCCTGCACCACGATTTAATTGTAGTCGTGGCTGTATACGTGACTGTCGTGGGTTCGATTTCTACTCAGAGGTATGAACTATTTTTATTTCCTCGCCTTGGTAAATAATTGTGGCGTGTAGTTACGTCACTCAAACGCAATGTCTCGAAAATTAGACGTCAATGTGTGCAAACAAATATAACCAATTATCAATATACTATTTCAAATCCGTTTGCTTACTGTAATGTCTATTAATATGTATGTTATACTGTTTTAGGTGAGATTAGGACATTTAAGCAACTTGTGACAAAATGAACTTTATATAATAAGCAAATTTGTTCCTTATTCCTTTAAAAATAAGAGTTAAAACTTTTATATAACATTACTTGGATATATACTTTTAGAAACTTCATTGCAGTTTTTGCAAGCTCTCCGCAACTTGCATCATTCGTCTTTGTACGGTGCATGGGAAAACTTAGTGACAGATCACTACACTGCCTGGCGCAAATATATATACAATATATTTTTTTAATTTTATTTATGAGGCAAGTCGTGGCGCAGGGGCACAAAGTTTGACTGTAAAATCAACTGTTAGTGGGTTCGATCCCCACTAGAGAAAACGAAATATTTATTTAAATGTATATTTCCATTTATTCGCTCTGGTGTCGAGACAAAACACGGCGTAAAGTATCGACACTCAACACGCAATGCCTCAGGAATTGAGCGGAAAGTGGGAAACGGAGTGTGTTAACAATATGTTCCCTCTGCGTACCCTGCTGTGGGCGTATACCTACATATAAATATGTTATGTTAGTTCTAAATATAAGTATAGAATTTTTGTTTTCTACAAAATATGCGATATCCCTAAGCAGTTGGAAAATACAAATGAGAAAGCAAAAGATACACAATTTTTGCTTCTCTTTGCTTGTTCTATATAATTTAGAAAATAAAAATATCTAAAATAAAAATCGACATAAAGTGTGTGTGTGTGCGTTTCATTCCGTCATTGCGAAGGAATGCGGAGGAAAGTGGGACACAGAAGTGTCTTAATTTAAACAGAGTGTGGTAACACTATGTTCCCAGGTTCCCTCTGCCTACCCGGGTATGTGTGAAATTTAGGGATATTGACTTGTAAATCGATTATGAAGAATCTGTGTGTCTATAAATTAAACTAAAACAGGTATTTACCGATTATAGACATACTATAGAATGTGTGATAAAAATATATGCAATAAAGATAAACAATTTTTTTTATATTAAAAAAAAACACTCGTTTAACACCTTAGATCTAAGTAAAATTTTGTAAAATTACTGTAATTAAAATTTTGTAAAAATAACATTTTAAAAAAGTTACAAATAACATTTTCTTATTATAGGTATGTAAACAATAATGTAATTAATATATATAATAAGGAAATTAGATATAAATTAAAAAAGGGTACCGAACAAGTGTCTGTAGTGTTAAGAAATAATAATAAGATAAACTATGTATATTTTTTAAGCAAATTTATAGTAACATTACATTCTTTGAATAATCACACACACACACACACACATAATATTTTACAAAATGATGTCCATTTAATTTTGGCCGGCGGTGCTCGGTCTAACGTAGCGGCACCGACGGCCGCTAATTTATGGAGATCTCTGAAAGTCACCGCTCCCGGTACCGCAGTTGCAAGTGTTTATAGACATAAAAATAAGATGAAAAAGAAATATTTTTAGCCCCGAACAAAATATATATATTTGTTCATTAAGGAAACTAAAAATATAATCTCCAAGTCCCAATATGAAAATATATTTTATTTCAGGTAAAATCTGGTACTGCTTCCAACTGATTTGATAACATTTCTAGTGTACAGTACGTATACCTTACTTATTATAGATTTTTTAATTGGACATTTTACATTTGTGGTTCTGATAATCTATATATATAAAAGGACTTGTGCTGACTGACTGAGGTAAGACGCACGCAGAGCCGTAACCGCTGATGGTAGAAACGTGAAATTTGGGAAGATGTTTATTTTCATATTCTGGACATCCACTAAGAAGGGAATTTGAAAAATTTTAACCCTAAAGGGATGAAATAGGCGTTGAAAGTTTGTATGGAAAAAAATTGAATCTGTACCGATTTTTATAAAATTTGAAATTCAGACATTAAAAAATATTTCATTGAATACGTGTTTCATGGTTTTTAAGAATTCATCCCCTAAGGGTTCAAATAAGGGGTTGAAAGTTTATATGGAAAAATCTTTAAATTGCCACCGATTTTTATAAAAAATTAAATTCAGACTGTTAAAAATATTTTATTGAACACGTGTTTCGTAGTTTTTTTAGAATTCACTCCTAATAAGCGGGCGAAGCCGCGCGCGCCCTCTAGTGAAATATATTTTTTTACGATTATATATTAGCTTTTGTGTTTATAACATTTTCAATGTGTTATTTTTTTATCTTCCTACCTTCCTTCCTAACCTAGTGTTAAAACACTCCATTTCCCGCTTTCTTATGGATATATTAAATAATTAATTCCCTCGAATAGTAGACGCATCCACAACCGTCGCTTTTCCATAAATAAAAAACTACACTACTAACTATACATATACATATTTTATTCAAATATATTGTACTTATTATTCAAGAATTGGGTGTTAAAAATTATTTTTAGACTACACATTACATAATGCCATCTTATCATTAAAATAAATTATATTGTCACCATATAACCTATTAATATTGTTTAAAATAATAAATTTTACATATAAAAATAAATAAATTTATATTATTTTATAATATTTAAGATTTAATCATACTAGTTGAAATACATATTTATGCTTAAAATATTAGTCGAGTACGATAAACAGTGGTCGAGTACGATAACGTCACGTGACTGTAATTGCGGTGGTCGTGCATTCGATTCCCATTCAGGGGAATGAATCATTTTTATCTTCTCGCTATGTGTGCGGACTAAGTGCGGCATTAAGTTTCGCCACAAAAAATCATATCTTGAAAACTGGTCGGGAAGTAACCTTTTATTACACTTACGTTACGTTCTCAAAAAAAAAATACTTTTTTTTTTCAATAAACCAAATGAAAGTGACGATTGGCTACACTTAAATCCAATATTACCCCACCACAAAAAAATCTCGCAAAATTAATTTTGGTAAACAAAAACATTAAAACACAAAAAAAACCTTCAAAAACACTCTAAAAGTAATAATAGAAAGGCCAAAGTTTCACAAAAGTTCCAACATCGTGTGTGCAGACGTCACCTTGCCCGACCTGCGGCAACACGGCCGGCATGGTAATATAGGTGACTGGAATAGCCCGTTTACCATTTCTAATTTACATTTTACGATCTATACACGGCTTTGAGGTCTTATTTTATTGATTTTTTTTTAAATTTGTAGTGGATATTTCTTAATTATGTTTTGTTGAGAAAAGTGGGTAGTTGAGGATTATTAATAGACAAACAACTTTAAATAAAATATACATATATATTTAGAGCTTATAGTAAATTGCTTACACGATATTCATATTTTCTAGTCAAATGTTTATTTTTACGTTTTTAAA
This sequence comes from Heliconius erato x Heliconius himera, assembly GCA_013421005.1. Taxonomy (NCBI): domain Eukaryota; kingdom Metazoa; phylum Arthropoda; class Insecta; order Lepidoptera; family Nymphalidae; genus Heliconius; species Heliconius erato x Heliconius himera. The sequence goes on from JAATLQ010021667.1 coordinate 82,391, forward strand.
AAGGATTTTTTATTTTATTTTAATGAGTGGTGGAACTCTACACCGCGCTTTGTACCGTAGTGATACAATAAATAAAAAACCATTTTAACAAAATCTAAAAAAATCCTAATAATACTAATCTAAAATCGATTTATAAAAAAAATATTATAAATATATGAAAAAAAAATTTTTTTACAACTAAAATACATATCTTCATGTTCTTCATTATGCACGTGAGCACTTTACGGTAGTGCTTTACCACTTTTTTTGTTTACGTGATGTCGCATGAATTGGAGACACTCTTAGGGTGGATTCACACTATAGTGCCAATCGCGGTTCGTTTTCGGTCCGATGTGATAGTCTTGTGTGTGAAATATTCCTATAGTCCTGATTGGACCGAAACTTGACCGGAACTATGATATGAATGCTCTCATTGTTTCTCATATAAGAATACTTTTAACAGACTGAGATCGGACCGAGGAGGAACCGTGACCGGCACTATAGCGTAAATCCTCCTTTGCATGCCCTATAGACCTGTATCGACTAGGGCTACTAGGGCTATAGCCCTCACAGGTTATATTACTTCATCTTAATAGTTTCACTGTATTAAATCATTGAAGTTACGGTTTAGGGTTATCTCGTAGGAGAAATTAGATTAAAACTGGATTTAAATATTTTATACAATAGACAACTCAGGTTCAACTCTCAGTTAGTGATGCTTTCATCCGTCTCTCGTAAATTTCTTTATAATTCTTTATAAATATTAAAATCAAATAACTATATTGTCTGTAGTCAATGTAAGTACTGTACGAGTAATTCAGGCTGTACACCGCATTTAGCAGGGTAAGCAGCGG